>JBBPBX010020410.1:0-43408 GCA_038048925.1 Garcialebias charrua | reverse complement strand
CAATGTGAGAGGCGCTGTCTTGATAGGGCCTTTCCTGTAGCAGGTGCGGCAAAGCAGACGAACAGTTGGGTTGTTTTCCTCCATTCGGCTGTTCTCTGCATGTAGGTGCGTAAAGCCCTCACCGGGCAGAGAGCCTGTAGCCTTTCCTGTTCCTGAGTGAGGACAGGGGCAGGTGGAAAGGAGGAGAGATCAAAGTCCAGACTCCTATGGTTCAGGGTCAGGACCTTGGGAGTATATGCGGGATTAGGCCTTAGTGTGACCTTTGACCCGTCAGGGGAGAATCTGGTACAAATTGGGTGTACAGACAATGCATGGAGGTCACCCACGTGTTTCGCCGAACAAAGAGCCAGGAGGAGAGCAGTTTTGTAAGATAGAAGATCTATCTTAATCTCGCTGAGAGGCTCGAATGGTGGGTCGCAAAGAGCCCCCAAGACCAGACCAAGATCCCAACCAGGGGTCAAGGTCCTGCTGGGTGGCCTGGTTCGAAGCACACCTTTCATATATCTCATTATGATTGGGTGTGCTCCAGGAGTCCTGTGTCCCCAGCCCTCGTGACAGGCAGAGATAGCTGCAAGGAACACTTTAATCGTTGAATAAGAACGACCCTTTTCCAGTAAATCCTGAAGGAAAGTTAAAAGTTGAGCCAGGTCGCAAGCATAAGAAATGATATTTCTTTCTGAGCACCAGGCTTCGAAGATGCGCCACTTTTGTGCGTATAGGGACTGTGTTGACCCGGCACGGGCATTTTGTATAGTTGTCACCACGTTCTCAGGCAAACCCGACGCCATCAGTCTGTCTTTTTCAGCTAACAGGCTGGAATTAATTCCAGATCCTGGCCTAAACAGCTGGGCTGTGACTTCCTGTGCGAGACTTTGAGGGTCCACCAGGTTGGGTAGCGGGCCTCCACGTTGACGTGTTAACAGACTTCTCTGATCGAGTCTCCTCGAAGACAGATGGAGTCTATTAATTTTATTAGAATGAGTTGGGACAGGAAAGCTACCGTTTCCCTCCAAAACAGGATTTTCAGTTGTGTTGAGGGGCCGCTACTTCTGTAAACGAGCAGACCTCCTGATTCCAATTTTTGTCCCCCCAGGTGGGATACTGTGTGTGGACAATGTTGATGCAGCTTTGTGAGGAGAATCACGTGCTGCACTTCCATTGCTCGAGCCTTGTGTGTCCTTCATGAATAATAAAGGAGCAGCAACAATGTGTGAACGTGGGGATGATCCTTTGTGGCTGGCAGACTCAAGATAATTTGTTGATAAGGAGCCCAGTTTCCCTTCAGAGTCAGGAGGAAAGATCTGGTTCAACTCTGATCCTTTTACACGCACAGTAGCGTGATCACAGCTGCTTCTTAGAGGGTGTGAAAAATGTGTCTGCTTTGGGGCATCCGACGTGCTCTCCTGTGGTGTGAACGTGTCACGTGGTCGTCTGGCTAGTGTATTAGCTGGCCCCTTGCTCCTAATGGAGTGGGGGCTGGGACACGTGCCCTTTCCCACCTGTCTTAGTGAGAGGTGTAGGGTCTGTTCGCAGACGCCTCTGGGTCTGTCTTCTGGAGACAGGTTCAAAGGCACCCTGCTGGGACTTATTGAATAGTCTGGCACCCCATGAGCCATGAGGGAGGGGGATGTGCCCCTCCCCCCTTTATGACGGCCGATAGGCCAGAGGCCCGTACTGTTGACGTTATTTGTGTTGGTGTGTTTTTTTTTCTCATTAAAACAGGGAGGTGCTGTTTTACGAGTTTTATTTGTGCTTACGTGCAACGACATACATGATTTGATGTCACTCACAGTAGGGAGAACATGGTTTGTGCATGCAACAGAGTTATCAGCCATTTGTACATTGCTACAAATAAAGTCTGAACAAGATGCGAACGCTTCCGTTACCGCGTGGGCGGGAGGTCGTCTGAAATGTAAACGTGAGCCCGGGTCATCAGGCACGTTTTTGACGAGTGTCCTGGTTCGCCAAGGAGGCCTTATGCCTGCTCGCTTTGCGTGGGACAAACCTATTTTTAGTCCATGCATGCTCGGAGCGAGGTAGGTTCAGCGGGGGTCTCTGCCGAGGCTCCTCCTCATATGCTGTCCGCTTCTGCGGTGGCGCACGCATCATCGAGCGGTGCCGCGGTTGTGCAGGTCTGCTTCCAGTGGACTCTCTGGGGGGACAAAACTCAGATGAGGGATACCCACTCTGAGAGCTTCAGCCTGCCTGCGCCTTTGGTCCAGCTTGGTTTGGATTCGCTCCAAAGTCTGGCCAAAAAGTCCCTCCGCTTCTATCGAGTGGTGGAGAAAAGGCACCTTTTGTCCATCCGGTAAATCCGTCAGCGTCATCCACAGGTGGCGGAGCGCGATGACCACTTCCGCCATACCTCTGCCCTGAGCCACAGCAGCTGTCCCCATCATACGGAGGACAAAGTCTGTAGCTCTGCGGGCTTCGTCCAGTAATTCGGCAGCAGCTTGCTTATCCGAGGTTTCCTGCAGTTGTTGGAGTTTTTCTGCGAGGTAAGCCTGCATCATCGCTGACGCGTTCATGGCGCGCCGCGAGTCCTTGAGCTCTGTAGCACTTCTCGAGAAGCGACGCTGAGGCTCTGCAAGCTTTGCTGGGGAGAGTCGGCTTTGTTCCTGATGATCTGGGAGCTAGGTGGGACGCTAGCGTGTCCTCGATCTGAGGTGCATTAGCTATTCCCACCTGATCCATGCCCTCCACGTCGAGGAATTGTGAGAGAGGGAGTAGCATGGGCGCTCGTGGCTGAGGCCAGGTGCGGGTCAGTTCCGTGAGGAAGTCTGGGAACACGGGCATCCTTTGCCTTGTTGCAGCCTGTTGTTTTGAATAAAAATAGTTCCCCGCCAGCCTCGTGACCTGTTGGCGAGGTGGGGGCTCCGGCCAGGGGATGTTCAACGCGTCCGCTGCTCTGTGGCACAGGTCGAACAGGGCCGGGATGGAGAAGTCCGTTTCAGGGAGCGCAGGTATCGGGGTCCTGGGGAGGTCCTCTCCCGGATCCTCGATCTCGAGTTCTGGTTCCTCCGCTGAAAATTCGCCCGAGGCTGAGATGGAGATCTCGTCTTCATTCATCATGCCTCTGGTGTCGAACTCGACTGTTAGGTCCACCATGGGAGCAAGCGGGTCAGGGCTGTCGCCCCATTCGACGCGCGTGCTGTTGTGTAGAGCCATGTGTTCGAGCTCTGGGGTCGGAGTGAGGGTCTCCGTGGTGTCTGGGTCCAGTGGACCAGCTGAGCTTCCCATGGCCTTAGCCACGAGGTCCACGCGCTGCCGTAGCACCACGTCCAGCATCTGGCTGCAGTGTGGGCAAGAGTCAGGCGCGTCCAGAGCTTGTCTTGCATGAAATGTACCCAGGCAGACTGGACAGGCCTCATTGGTGTCCGTCGCCACGAGGGAAAATCCACAGCCACTGGGACAGACGCGCGAGGTTGTGCTCGCCGTCCCGCTGGCTTTCCTTTGAAGTTTTGTCTTTCGCTTTGCCTTCTCCGGAGGCATGTCCGAGATAAGGCGAGCGAGACCTTCCAGAATCCTTTTTCTTCTTTGTTCGAGTGTCTCCTCCGTCGTGTCGCTTTCGCTGGCTAGCTCGCTAAGCTTGTGTTAGCCGAGGTAGCGGTTGTGGCGCAGTTATAACGCCGTTGAGCGAAGCAACCTGTGGAGAGAGGAGAGAAGAAAACTTCGAGGTTATAGAAATGTGCTGGGCTAGCTTTCGCTAGTCCAGCAGTACGCAGGGAAAAATTCTCTGTGCGCTCTGTGCAGGGAGCGAGCTCACCTCAAGTTGAGCGATGGAGCAGCAGAGAAGTCCCGCGAAGAGAGGTAGTTCAGGTTTTTGCGAGGTGAAGGGCAAAAAAGAGGAAGATGGAGGGGCGTCAGTCGCCTAAGTACCTAAAGGGCGGTACCTCTGGCGCGGGGTGACGCCCCCTGCCGTAAAAGGAGTGAATGTATTCCTTCAGGTAATCACGCGGGGGCGCAATTCCCATAGCAAGTATGTTGCACCGAGAGACCGAACTGAAAGGGAACCCCAGTTATCTATGTAGCCCACATTGTTGTCTGAACACCACCTGGACACCCAGCGGTTAAACAAAGACATACGGCTAAACATGTCACATGTTACGTCTTATAACAGTATGGACGCCTTTACCAACACATCAAATAATAATGATAAGCTCAGTTAAGTCAGGGCTGATTAGAAGAAGTCTTAACTAGAGAAATTGCATTTGCTGTGAAAATGCAGTGCTTGTTGTTGAAGAAATTGCTGGAAAACAGCTGAAATTAACTTTAATGCTGAAATGTAGCAGAAATGGAAGAACAACAGAAATAACATATTTTGCTGAATTTGGTTAAAATAAGCAAAAATGAACACAAATATTAGTAGCCTAAATTATCTTTAAAAAAGCTGAAATTAGAAAAAAAAATAGCTGAAAAGTATCTGAAAAGGCAGAAAGAAACAAATGACCAGAAAGAATGGGAGAGAGTACAGTTGTGCCCAATTAAGTTTACAAGCAGAAATTAGCACAAAAAGGTGGAAATGATCTAATAAAAATCAGACATGTGCAAAAACAGCCGAATAATTAAAACAGCAAAAAAGAAGCCAGAAGAAAGTGGAGAGAGCACAATTTTGCTGAATTAGGCTGAAACAATTTGAAATTGGTGCAAAAAAATATGGACTAGCTGAAGCTAAAATTAGCATTAATCCATCTATCCATTACTTTTTACCCGCTTCTTCCATTTTGGGTCACGGGGGTCGCCGGTGCCCATGTCCAGCAATCACAGTGCGATGGGCGGGGTACTCCCTGGACGGGTCGCAAGTCCATCCCAGGGACACAAAGAGACAAACGAGAGTAACAAACTAGAGTAATTAGAGTCACCAATCAGCCTAACATGCATCTTTTTGGTCTGTGGGAGGAAACTGGAGTACCTGGAGGAAACCCACGCATGCACGGAGAGAACATGCAAACTCCACCCAGAATGGGCCCCCGGACCGGGATTTGAGCCGGCAACCTTCTCGCTGAAAGGCATCAGCTCCACCAGTTGCACTACCGTGCTGCCATAAAATTAGCATAAAACAGCTAAATAGTAGCTTAAATAGCAGAAAAAGCTGAAATGCAGAAATATAGAGCATAACACGCAAAATTAGCAAAAATAAGTTAGAAAGGAGCACAAAATAGCTGAAAGTAGCTGAAAAAAGTTTAAATGTGTACAAGGAAGCTGAAAGAAGCTGAACTGAAACAAAATGTGAAAGGAGCAGTAAAAGGATGTAAACAGATCTAAAGATTTGAAGGATGTAACATGAGCTCAATTAAGTTTCTATAAGAAAAAAAAAGTGCCAGAAAAGGCTAAATAATTCAAAAAGCTAAAGTTGCACCAATAGCAAAAGTTATAACACCCTTCTGAACCAGCTGAATGTTTTGATATATGATTTGTTGAAATAGCACAAAAATTGTGGTATGAGAAAGATTTAAAAAAAAAAAAAACGGAAGAAAAATGGATCTCAAAAGTGTTGCTTCATAAACATTCATACAATAAAATGTCTTCATAAAAACCACCAGCATGAGTTTAGGTTTGTTTATCATTACAGGTATTGTTCAGTTTTGTGTGGTCTCAGTTAGTAAATCAGGACATATAAACAAATTATGAATCCCTAAACTCATGAACAGTTTGTTAGTTGGCACTTTCTAGTGTCATTGTTTCTGTGTTGCATCTATAAAATAATATTTAACCTTCTATATTTTTGCTCCTTTTTTCATGCTGGACTATAGTTTAAATTGTTGAGTTCTGTATTTTTAATTTATACTTTGTTTACAAATCTACATCTCTTTATTGATTAAATTTTTTAATTAGATGACAGGACTTTTTTTTTTTAATTCACAGGCTTCACCAATATAACTCTGATTGTCTCTTATTGAACATGGAAGAGAGAAGCCTAATAAACAGAGAACCTGATAATTTTTGGAATGCATGACTAATGAGCAGACACTTTTCTATCGTGCACCATATATGATTTCAGTTTTTACACAGATCAAACTGGTTTTCCTCCTGCAGTTCGCAGTCTGATTTTGGCTTCATCCATCCACATTGTGTTATTGAACGACAGCTGGAAGAGCTCCAAGGGCTTCCCACAAGCACCACACTGTCACTGCCTTCCTGGTATAACAATTTCACCTTTTCCCAACAAAAGAAGAGTGATGGAAAGCAGAGGAACGTGTCTCTGTGGGCTGCTGAAAGACACTGATGGGCCTTTTTTGTCTTTGTTGTTTGTCTTTGCACAAACATCAGTCAGCTGCCAGCAGTGGTGGAGAAAGTACTCAAACACTGTACTTAAGTAAAAGTACAAATAAACAGACAAAAATGTACTCTAGTAAAAGTAGAAGTACCATATTAATGTTTTTCACTTAAGTAAAAGTAAATAAGTACTTGCTTTTAAAAATACTTAAAGTATTAAAGTAAAAGTACTTGCTGAATGTATTACCTGATGCAACGGTCTACTACAGTATTATTAATGTGCGTACTGTATGTATATTTTCTGTAATACTGTACATTAATAGTGTTGAGTCATTTTAATGAACAATGCTGCAGATAATACATGTTTTTATTGTGTTTACTCTGTGACACAGTTCACACTTGGACTTGTGATTCTGTGCGTCAGAATTTCAGGGATGACATGCAGAGTTAAATGACATTAAGCAAAACAAGAAAGAGGAATGATTATACCTTTGAAAGTTTTTATTTAACACAAAACAAAACCAATGTCAAGTCAAAGTCAAAGTCAACTTTATTGTCAGAACTGCAATATGTACAGGACATACACAGGATTGAAATTGCGTTTCTCTCAGTCCCTCGGTGCAACAGTAACCATCTAAACACTAAAACCCTGAAACATTTAATAAACATAACTGCAGTAAAAAACATTTAAGTAAAAGTTGTCTGCCTGAAAAAAGGAGCATTAGACCTAACAAAGGAACATCTGATCATTTCAACTGCAGTTTGTCATCAACTCCAGTTAAAATACTGTCTAGTCAACTTGTAATGGATCAACAATGAACAATACTTTAACTTCCTGACAATATTTTCAAAACTTGGACCCGAGTGTCGAGACATTTGGAGACATCTCTTGTCTCCTAACATCATGAACTGACACATTTTAATATTGCAGCAAGAATTTCTTGTTCAAGTTCAGAAGAAGTTGGTTTTCAAAGTTTTTGAGTCCAGTCTGGCTCTTTAGGGAGAGAGAATCTGTCCTGCTGTACTGAACAGTCTTTCAATAGTCTTTCAATAATATTTCAATAGTCTTTCAATAATATTTCAATAGTCTTTCAATAGTCTTTCAATAATCTTTCAATAATATTTCAATAGTCTTTCAATAGTCTTTCAATAATCTTTCAATAATATTTCAATAGTCTTTCAATAGTCTTTCAATAAGGTCATGGGTGTTGTGTATCTTCTAGCTGACTCTCCGCGGTGGAATCCATTTTGGGTGTGTTAGTGGTGCTGTGGGTGTTCCCAGCTCAATGACATATACAGTACAGTACAGTATACTAGAATACAGGTATACGTCACTGGTCCAGCTCTTCTTGAAGACGGATCTAATGTTACCTGTCCACTTTGCAGTGATTCAATGGACCAACTCTCTCTACATCAGTTACTTTCAAACTAACGACAAATCAAAAAGCTGCAACGTGAATGTAACTTGTAACTCAACACATTATAGAAATGTAGTGTAGTAGAAAGTACAACTACTTCATGTAAAATGTAGTGCAGTAAAAGTACTTACATTTAATTCTACTTAAGTAAAGTACAGATACATGAAAAATGTACTTAAGTAGTTACATCCCACCACTGGCTGCCAGCAAGGTGATGGTGGCTGAGATGGAAAGTCTGAGCAGGATCAGTGGTTTATTGCATGATCTACACATAATATATATGAACACAACACAAAACGCATAGAAATTCATATACAGTACTTATATATACACAGTTTACGTATTTGGTCACTAGAGGTAAAAAAAAACACAATATCAAGTCCCCTAAGATGGGCACTGCAGGTGTAACCACCCTCTTGCTTTCAAGATCAGTCATTTCTAGCAGCAGGGTACAAATCCTGTTGTCTTATTTTAAGTCAACCAAATATGCCAGAATATACCTCCATATTACTGTTGACCAAACTGCAAAGTGTTTGCAAACAGGCTATTTCAATAAGAAGGCATGGATTGTGATCAACTCCTCACTGCATCACAACACTGACGAGTTCTGCACTGAACCAGTTGGGTCATTGCACAAAGAGTCAAATGTTTTATTCTTTTTTTTCTTTTACTGAATTTACTGGGAGAATATTTATTGTATATTGTGCAGCATATATTGCCAAAGCACGCACCTAACTGGCAGAAGGTTAATCTAATTTGGATTAAAACATATTAAACCAATACAAAAAGTTATTTCTTTTAGAATCTTTGGCAAAAAATACATATCTTTTTTGGTAATGCAGTACTGTACAGTACAGTACTGTACAGTATTCGTAGATAATGAGGTACGATCCGTTTTTAACATTTTGGCGACCCCTGCTGACAGAGTTGTGTAACTGTAAGCAGAATTTGGAAGTGAACGTTTCTTAGTTTTATTTCATTTTTATTTTCATTTCATGTATTGTTTTGATTTTTTAAATGTGGTTTTGTAAACAGTCTTCTTGTGTTTTTTTAAATCTGAAATGAATAAATAATTCAAATAAATAAATAAATAAATAAATTTAAAAGTTCCACTATTTGCCACTTTGATAATAGAGCGTGTCAAAATGAGTCTCATACTTCATATCAGATCTTGGAAGGATTATAGGAAATGTGCAAACACCAGTGTTACTAATGATTTTGAGCTCATCACATTTGCGGGAAACAAAACCGGCTACAATTTTTGAACTTAATAAACTTTAACAATTGTACACTGTCAGATATTTTAGTCCATGTTTTGTCTTATTTTTTCCAAAAAGTACCAATGACTATTTTATAACATGAACACATCAGTGTAACATGGCACTAATTGCATCACTGGACTCAGTGGAACATGAAATCCTCTAATACGACTTAGGTAAATCTCAGATAAAACCAAATTGCTCAAGTTCCACAACCTCCTAAAGCTTCTTTTGTTATACTTCATTGTTTTCCCAGTTGAAGTCCATGCATGCCTCCCTCCAGCCGTAGTTTGAATAATCCACCCAAAGTGTAGCCACACGGTAAGAACCACATCTGCTTCTTTTTGATTCTTTTTAAAATCTGAAGGTTTCATTTTTCTGTTTGATGCCATATCTGTTATCAGAACAAACAAGCTGACATTGTTGTGGTATTGATGATTTGTGGCACAGACAGAACATGACAGACTTGTGACTGTTTTGTTTCCAGCAGTGGGACAGATTCTGCAGGAAGAAGAAGCTCAACACCTTTGAGAGATGGAAAGTTTGGTCTTTTTGTTTTCATTTTCTGCCCTCGGTGTTCTTTATGCCATGAACACCATTCCTGAGTTTCAAGAGTAAGTTGCATTATTTACTGATTTATTTTATACTTTTGTTTGTTTGTTTTAAAATAAAATATCCTCTGTTAATCCAAGCTTTTTACTGTCAGTTTATAGGAATATATTTTCAATCATTTCAATCATTTCAATTTTGTTAAACCACAATATAGAACAAGTTTAAAGGGTTGTTTTACTTTAATACATGGAATTGGTATATGGCTTGGAAGTTGATGTTAAAGTTGCTCAGTCAATGTCTGTATTTAAGAATGATTAAGAATAGGCTGTTGAAAAGTTATGTGTGAATGTTATATATTTAAAACATCTATAAATTGGTTATATTATTAGGAGTTATATGGTTCATGGATACATTTTGCTTGAATTGATTGTTTAAATGGAATTTTGTTTAAAAAAAAGGGGCAATTATTATAAGATTATCTTCTTCTGCTTCCTTTCATTTTAAATTTGTTCTTTATTTCTCTATATCGTTCTGTACTGTATTTTTTTTGTTCTTTTGTGTTTTAAATTTGAAATGAAAAAAAAATAAAAAAAATCATGTCCATAAAGGTGGCAACAGTAGATTCACATATTTGTTGACAATACAGCCAAGTCTGTGCCAATATTTATAAATCAAAAATCATTTTAGAAGTAAGTATGGTAATGTTGGTGGTGATCCTTCCAGTGTTATGAGATGGTAAATGTTTCACCGCCACCAGAGGACTCTGTAAGCCTTTCTTACAGCTGAACCCAACTCATGATTATTTTTCATCACCCACAAACTCCCATACACATTATGTGTATGCAAATTCCTATGGCAGAGTTTCAAACTTAAATCATTTTATAATGAAAAGAGCTGTCGTACCTATTAAAAAAAAATTAAACCTTATAAATTATGTAGTGAGATTTCATGTGACCTTGAAAATGAGCTCAATAGCCATAAATCTGACTGACTCTGTGCCATTTTGTGTTGGCTAAGGTCAGTTGGCTGTAGCTGCGGTCTTGAATTGTGTTGGCCCCATTGCATCCAGTGATTACTTTTTAGAGTTTCTTTGCAATTTGACCTCAATATGTAATGGCATGAACTTAGCAACAGAGATTGCACATTTAGTAAAGGTTTGGAGAAGAGTTGTAGCTACCACCACCCCAAATCTTAGCTCAATATCTGTAAAATTATTTGGGGCATAGCCAGTCTTGTCTTGGCTAATAATGCTCAGCTGTGGTAGCTCGATTGAACTGAACTGGCTCTGAAAGTTAACAAGTTGTAGATGTAAGCAGTTATTACATTCTTAGAGGTTCAGTAACATTTGTGCAGTGATTTATGGGATCCCTCACTGACACACAAACACACAAATCTAGACAAAAATGCTATCATTAAAAACAATAAAACAAAAAGCCATTAGTAAAGTCTACATAATAATAATATGTAATAATGCTTTATTTATAAAGCCCCTTAAAACAACCACAGCTGCAACAAAGTGCTGTACACATAAAATCAAGAACATTTAAACTTATTTAAAAAACAGTTGTTAAAACATTAAGATCAATAAAAACAATAAAAACTGTGCAGAACAAATTCAGTCTGTGCTAAAAGCCAGTGAGTAAAAATGTGTTTTTAAAAGAGTTTTAAAACTGGACAGTGAAGGAGCTTGTCTGACGGGAAGAGGGAGATTGTTCCACAGTTTTGGAGCAGCAACAGAAAAAGCTCTGTCTCCTCTGAGCCTCCGTTTGGACCTCGGCACCTCCAGGAGCAGCTGATCAGCTGATCTGAGGCACCGAGCAGGAGAGTATGGGTGAAGCAGCTCAGAGGGGTAGGATGGAGCAAGACCATTTAAACTTTTAAAAACAAATAAAATGATCTTAGAATGAACTCTTTGCACACTTCCCCCCAAAAATACTATCTTTCTCATTGCCACAAACGTGTCAACTTCTCGATTACTCTGCTGTTTTTGTTGTTTTGTTGCTCATGTGGATGCTGACAATCAGCACGGACTGAGCAGAGAAGTTAGATGAATTGCTCTTGACACTCTGTACGCCTGCTGCTCTCACACGCTGCCAACAGTATTGTGTGCATAAATCTTCCCGTGCTCGAGTCAATTGCCTTTGCTCTCGCACTGTTTGTTTTTCTTCTGCTATAGCGGATGCTGGGAGCGTCTGGGGCTGCAGTGGTGTTTGCTGGGAGATATCTTGGCCACATTAATCTTTCCCACTGTGCGTCGCTGGCACCTTTGACCAGTAAACAGACTAACACTGCCTTAAGTTACATTGCTGCTTCCCACACCTCTGCCTTTGATTGATTACAGCTTTTTAAAGCTGCTCTTTACAGCCACTATAATGGAAACTGCCTCCCTAAATTCACAATACAGTATAGGTGCATAGTCTAAAATGTGGTGAGTTAAAATTGTTTTTGTGGGAATTAAAGCACTTGAAGGAATGCAAAATTATGAAACAGAGATCAAATAATAAATAGTCAAATAAAATTAGCATTTATTGAAAGAATGCTTATTGCCCACTGCCTTACATCCCAAAGTGTTAAAGTCAAGGGCTCACTAAAGCTTCTTAAAGTTTGTGTTAGCAGTCATCACTCAGTATCTGTAAAACTCACTGAGTTGTAGCTGTTTTTGTGGTTGCCAGGTTTTTTCAGCGGTGGCAGTCAACTTTAATTCAGCTGACCCCAAAAGTTAACCAGTTGTAGCTGGACAGCCAGAGTTTACTTTTATTTCAATTCATTTTGTGGGAGATATTTTTGCTAGCAAATCAGGAATGACTCCAGCAGGTGTAATGACAAAGTTTTAAACAACCATCTTGTATGATCTTTTAGGGCTTGGAGTGTTTGATGAGGATAACTCAACCATTATTATCAGGCTGAATGTTGGTTCAGTATGAAAAGAAATGATGAGTTAGAGTTGATTTTGCATTTGTTATGGTTCTTTAGCTGTGGTCGCCATCATGATTCATTTTGAATACACCATTAATCATTTCTAGATGTATATCTAACGATTACTTTCTGAGAGTTTTCTTAAAATCTGTCCAATGATTACGATATTTTGCTAACAGACAAATGAACACACACAAACACACCAAAACACAGTTAAAGCCCTTCATTTTTTCCATTTATTCAACCTTTATTTAGACAGGTTAATCCCATTGAGCCACAAGGACTCATTTACAAGAGAGACCTGGCAAGCTGGTCACATGGTAACAATTACATGATCACCCTTCCTTTATGGTGATAAGTGATTAAAAAAAACATTTTTTGTCTGTATTAAAAAAATCAGCAGAAATGTTTTCTTGATAAACTCGTGAGCCTGTTTGACCTGTAACTAATGTAGGTTTTAATTGTGGGAACAAATACGAACCTGGAGCTTGCACAGTGAAAATTACTACAGTACAAAGTGACAGCAGTAGCACAGATTTAACATTATTTTCATGCACATTGCGAGTGTTGCATCATAAATATCCTTACTATTTGTCATTGTTTACTAGTTCAGCACAAAGAGAAAAAAGTCATAGAAAAATCTAATTACTAAATAAAACGAGGCAGAACATCTGCTCTTTTGAGATCGAAAAGTGTCAACTGTGCAACTGTATTATTATTTTTATTTTTTTTCATAAATAACACCTTCATTTTTTTTGTTTTGTTCCCACAGGCCATATGTGATTCTGGAGATTGGGGTTGCAGTTTTGGTGATAGTGTTTTTGTTCTACTACCTCATCACTCGTGGAAACCCTCCTAAGGACATCCTCTTCTTTGGTAATCAGCACAGATATGTGCATTTTCCAATTCAGAAACCTACCCAATTCCCAAAACACTGTCCGTGAATGGTTAAAGCTTTCTGTGCATTGAAGTAGATTTCAATCCTCACAGAAGGATTTCCAGAAGCTCAAGCCACTGCTTACTGCGTCAGAGTGAAAACACGAGTCGTAGTGAATGTGATTCTGTCTGATATGCTCAAAGCTGCTTAAACTGATCAGCTTTTCTCTGGCATGACTGAAGCAATCCCTTTGCAGACTGAGATCCTTCACTGTATTCACACTTATTTAACATTTATCTTATTATATTAAGACGACATCCCTGACTGAACACGTGCAAAATGCACAACAATTTTAAATCAAACACATTCATGTGACAGGAGCAGTTTGTTCTTCTGAGTACCATATAAAGACGGCCAAAGGCCAAGAAAGTTTTGCCCTGAGAACTTGTGAGCACTTTGGGTTCTACTACCGGTAGTTACCTAGTAAAGCTAAATTGAGTTGCACTGGTTCACTAGTAAATATTTAAAGCACTACTATAATATTCAGTCAGCATTTCAGGCACACTAGTTAACTAGTTGACATTTTATAACTACACTACAGTAGTTCTCTAATAAGGCCATTAAAGCTTTAACTACTGAACTACTGGACTACCTTGGCATTACTAGTTTACTAGTTGGATCAACTTTAGTAATATTGGTCAACTTGACAATATTTCAAGCCTTATTAGTTAACTAGACAACATTTTAGATGCACAAGTTAACTAGTTGGGCAGTTGGTAGAGCTGCTGCCTCTCAGCGAGCAGATCACCCGATCAAATCCCGGTTGGGGGCCTCTCTGGGTGGGGTTTGCATGTTCTCTCCGTGCATGCGTGAGTTTTCTCCAGGTACTCCGGTTTCCTCCCACAGACAAAAAACATGCATGCTAGGCTAATTAGTAACTCTAAATTGTCCTTAGGTGAGAGTAGTGGTGCAAAAATAAAGCTTTATCTCGTGGATTTTGAATAAATGCACTCATGGCTTGCCTTAGCAGTAAACGCAGTGCTTTTAAGTCAACGTGTCACATTTATGAGTTAAGTAGTAGTAGAAGGACTGAAACACAGGTAAACAGGAGATACTTGGATGAGGATAAAAGCCAGAGTTTTAATTATTCAATAGCTAATAAAATTTCTTGTGATCCTGGGGATAATAGAAACATGTGTGCAGTAAACAATGCATTTGTGATATAAAGGTTCGTAAACTCAATCATCCAGGTAAATAAATACAAAAAAGGTTAAATTATGTAATCTGGACAAGTTTATTTTGTCAAAAGGACCAAAGGTATTTTCTTGTTTCAAAAGGAACTTGTCATGTCATTTAACCTTTTTTGTATGCAATATGTATTGTGTCCAGTTTATTTTAGTTGCCAACTGTTAGCAGCTCATTAAAATGGATTGTAATGAATATGCATTTGTTATTTACCATTCTCCCCCAACTGATGTTCTAAAAGGCACACTGATACTAAACGACATCTGTAATAGTTACAGTTATGAAATTACAATATTATTGAGCTACCATCAAGAGAAGGCAGTTTATTACCAGTTTTTATTTAGATCCATATTTTAATAGTGCCAGTTGGACCAGGCCTTTCGGCTCTGCTGGGCATTAAATCTGAAGATGGGCTCCTTGCTGTGAATAAAATGTGCCTTCAGCTTATCTCATGGCTCAAGACTTCATTTTCTCATCTCGGTGTCCCATAAATCAATGGCAGGCCAGTTGAAAGCAAACGTTTTACACTCAGAAATAGCTATTGCATAATAAAGGTAGTCAAACTTTTTCCTGCTAATTCAATGACATGTATTTTACAAAACCATTTTCAAAGCCGACATTTTGACACGTCAGAGCAACTGCAGCACAGATGAGGTGGATCTAATTGACGACAGATTTTAATAACATACATGATCTGGGTTGTGAAAATAGGATGAAAAAGGATATCATTGGTGCCTCGTGTAAATGACAAGGGCGATATATTACTCTGACAAGACAAAATCAAATTGCAGTGGAAAGAACAATTCAATCGTCTGTTGAATGAAACAAATCCCATCAACCCTGATGCATGCTCATTAATCCAGGTAGAAAAATCTAAAAAAAGCTAAGTCTGGTCCTCTGGACATTCAAAAAACAAAACAAAGCAAAAAAATTGTAGAAACGTTTCGTCTTTCGTCCGAAAGACTTCCTCAGTCTGAGATGCTGTATTCAGCTCAGTCTTATAAATAGCACCCTCTCACAGTGGATCAACCAGTTGGCTGATGACAGCTGAAACCAGCTGCTCACATGATCAAGGAGGACCATCAGCCTAACGATGGATCGTTAGCACCCTGATGGTTGTTTGCTATTCACAGAGGGCTGAGTGATACTAGCAATAACAGCATTGTAAGAGGGGGACAGTTGAACCCGGAGGCCTCCACCTCTGTTTAATGATGGACGGTTTCTTTTCACAAAGATGGCCTCCTTTACTCCTCTCTCAAACCATCGTTCCTCTCTATCAAGGATGTGAACATCTTCATCCCTGAAAGAGTGACCGCTGGCCTGGAGATGAGTGTAGACCGCAGAGTCCTGACCTGATGATGTTGATCTTCTGTGCTGGGCCATCCTTTTGGCCAGTGGCTGTTTAGTTTCCCCGATATAAGACTGATCACAGCCCTCCTGACACTGAACAGCATACACAATATTACTCTGTTTGTGCCGGGGGACTGGATCTTTGGGATGAACCAGTCTTTGCCGTAATGTATTTTGGGGTTTAAAAGCCACTGGGACGTTGTGTTTAGAAAATAAACGTCTCAATGTCTCTGAAACTCCCGCAACATACGGAATGACCACTGGTCTGGGTCTGGGTTCCTTCTTTTCACCTGATGGCTGGCTGGAGTCCTGTTTGGGTTTCTTCTTTCGGACGAAAGACGAAACGTTTCTACAATTTTTTTGCTTTGTTTTGTTTTGTTTTTTGAATGTCCAGAGGACCAGACTTAGCTTTTTTAGAAATCCCATCAACGTTGACTTTGATGCTTCACCCGTCGAAGGTCCGATTCCAGACATCACAGCGAATGAGCTCATAGAAGCTTTGAAAGCTATGAAAGATGGCAAAGCGGCTGGACCGTCTGGGCTCACGAGCGATATCATCAAAGCATCAGGCAACGCGGGTATCCAAACACTGCTACGAATTTGTCGCAAGATCTGGAAGAATTGTTCAATGCCAACTAAATGGAACTCAAGTATGACTGTACCGTTATACAAAGGCAAAGGCGATCCCTTGAACTGTTCATCATATCAGGGTATACGTCTGTTGGAACACCCCCGGAAAATTGTTGAGAAGATCATCGAGAGAAGGTTAACATCATGCATTACAATCGGTAACTATCAGTTTGGCTTTATGGCTGGGAAAACCATTGATGCGATTCACATCATCTGGCAACTACAAGAGAAATATCTGACAAAACAACAATTATCACACATTTTTGTGGACCTTGAAAAAGCTTTCGATCGAGTTCCCCATGAAGCAATCAGCTGGAGTCTACATCGACAAAACGTTCCCGAATATCTTGTTCGTCTAGTCATGGCAACGTGCACAAATGCCAAGACATTCATTAGCACAACGGTTGGGAACACGGATACGTTCAACATTGGCGTTGGTGTTCCCCAAGGCTCGATACTCAGCCCACTGTTATTTATCACAGTAATGGAAGAAATCACAGAGTCGATACGCGCTGGAAACATTTGGAATCTGATGTACGTAGACAATATCGTTCTAATAGCCACATCAGAACAGAGCGTGGCGCGAATGTTTGAAGAATGGAACGCTCGACTCGCCGACCATGGGTTCAAAGTCAACATTGACAAAACAAAAGCGATGAACACTGGTGAATCCGTCAAATCCACACCCACTGGTTGTTAGCCCTGTTCAGTTTGCAAAGCTGGTGTGAGCAGCAATTCAATCATGTGTCAACAGTGCCAACAGTGGTGTCACAAACGTTCAAAAATAAGTGGTCCATTGTTGAAAGCGACCAATTTCGTTTGTCTTACTTGCATCAATCCATGACAACAAGTACAACGCAACAATACAATTGGAGCCGTTGGCGTCGAAACAGTCAAGTCGTTTCAATATCTAGGGGATGTGTTGGACTGTACTGGAACAGCCGAAGCTGCGGTTCGGGCATGCATACGTGTGGCGTGGAATAAATGGCATCTACTCGCTTCTATACTGATGTGGCGCGACATCCCACTACTCCTACGTTCAAGCTCTATGGCTCAGTGATACGTCCTGTGCTGTTGTATGGCGCAGAAACATGGCCAATGACAACAAAACTCGAACAGCAACTTCACTGAACCGACATGAAAATGCTCATATGGATGCAACGCATTAGTCTTAAAGATCACATCCAATCGACCGAAATCCTTCGTCGAGCTGGCTTATGTGCGATTAAGGACGCATGCCAGCAACACCATTTGTGGTGGTTCGGTCATGTTAAACGAAGTGAAAACTGAAAGTTATCCACCATAACTCATGTTCCCTGAAGGCAGGGAACGAGGTGCAACATATGCTATGGGAATTGCACCCCTGCATGATTACCTGAAGGAATACATTCACGCCTTTACGGCAAGGGCGTCAGCGTTGTGCCAGAGGCCCCGCCCTCTGGGTATTTAAGCCGCTGACGCACATCCATCTTTCTCCAAAATGCACTTCACCGAGCTTTCAGCATTGAAAGGGCCAGATATGTTGCACCTCATTCCCTTCCTTCAGGGAACATGAGTTATGGTGCATAACTTTCAGTTCCCTTTCAGTCATGTCTCTCGGTGCAACATATGCTATGGGAACGTAATTCATTCACGCCCTTGAAATGCTCAGTAAAATGCATGCTAGTGTGAACGTCTGCCCTTGATCAGCAGGCATCTCAAGGCTACTTTCTACTGTGTGTTAGAAAGGACAGCCTGAGTGACATCACACGCAGTAACATCCAAACTGTAATGCTTTGCAAAAGTGTTTATTGAGCTCCAGTTTGCCGTAGCACAAATGTCTGCAACTG
The DNA here is from genome assembly GCA_038048925.1 of Garcialebias charrua. NCBI lineage: Eukaryota > Metazoa > Chordata > Actinopteri > Cyprinodontiformes > Rivulidae > Garcialebias > Garcialebias charrua. The sequence continues at coordinate 25,116 of JBBPBX010020410.1, read as the reverse complement.
GTACACCCTTGAACAGTGACCACGAAGTGGCCAAGCCTTGAGTAGAGTGAGCGTGCACTCCAGAGGGCACCTGTTGACCTTTGCTACTGTATGCCCTTTTAATGGCCTCAGCCACACAGTGTGAGAGGCGCTACTTTGAGAGGGCCTTTCCAATAGCAGGTGCTACAAAGCACACAAACAGTTGATTTGTTTTTCTTCATTCGGCTGTTCTCTGCATGTAAGTGCCCAAAGCTCTCACAGGGCAAAGAGCCTTCAGCCTTTCCTGTTCCTAGGTGAGGACAAGAGCAGGTGGAAAAGAGGAGAGATCAAAGTCCAGACTTCTAGGGTTTAAAGTCAAGACCTTGGGCATATATGCGGGATTAGGCCTTAAGGGTGACCTTTGACCCATCACGTGTTTTGTCGAGCAAAGGGCCACGAGTAAAGCAGTCTTATAAGAAAATAAGTCTATCTTAATCTCGCTCAGTGGCTCGAATGGGGGATCACAGAGAACCCCCAAAACCTGACTAAGATCCCAACCAGGGGTCAGGACCCTGCTGGGGGATCTGAGGCGTCCTGTTTCCCCAGCCTTTGTAACAGGCTGAAATTGCTGATAGGAACACCTTAATTGGTGAGAAAGAACTACCTTTTTCCAGTAAGTCCTGAAGAAAACTCAAGAGCTACGCCAGGTCACATGAATAAGAAATAATATTTCTTTCTGTGCACCAAGCTTCAACAATACGCCATTTTTGTGCGTAAAGAGACTGTGTTGATACAGCTCGGGCATGTTGAATGGTTTTTACCACATTTTCTGGCAGGTCTGATGCCACCAGTTTGTTCCTTTCTGCCACCAAGCTGAAATTTTTCACAGCTCCCAGCCTAAGTGGCGAGACTGCTCCTGCTGGTGACGTGATGTGTCCCTGAAGAGGAACAATTGGTGGAACCAGTTCTCCTCCAAGTACCCTGGATTCTGTGATCCCCTGAGGGTCAACAATGTTAGGGAACGGGCCTTTTTGCAAATGTGCCGCCATACTACTCTGATCGAGTGTTCGAGAGCAGAGGCAATCTGTTGTCATTATTAGACAAAAGTGGAACAGAATGTCTGTTTTTCCTCTTTTTGTTTGGGGTCATGGGACTGAGGAGCTGCGAGTTTTGTGAACGAGCAGATCTCCTGACCCCAATCCCTTTCCTAGATGGGTCTGGTTTACTGGTCTCCAGCCTTAACAGAACGTTGGAGCCAGACAAACCGCCGGGGTCTGTGTTTCACCCGGTGGGGGGATATCGTTTAAGAGCAGAGCTGAATCAGCACAGTGATGCCTAGTACCCACTGCCCCCTTTGTCGAGCGGCCGAAGCGGCCGGATAACACCGGTTTACATTCAAAGTCTATGGAGGAGACGCGTGGAGTCACGGCGAACAAGGAAGCGGCGCGATTCAAGTGATTGAAGCGGCGCGGGGGCAGCCTGTACACGCACGCGCGCGTCGCCGTCGAGCCGCAGACGTCCCAAATGTTGATCTCTGGCGGCTCGACGCATCCGGCAAACAGTCGGGAGAGCCTCGCTATCTGATTACACAACCACAACGGGACTTTTTTCGGACTTTTTAAACTCACCGGATCGAGCCTCCAGGAATTGGACCCAAACTCCGGTAAGAAACGTGGCATTTTTACAGTTGCTGCTGACAGGCTGCTGTCCTCTCCAGTGTAGATCACCCCAAACATAAAAAAAAGTTTTAATCTCATCGAAGACCGTCGGAGGTGCAGTTAAAACAACAACTGAACCCGGAAAACAAGCCAGAGACCCCTCCCTCTGCTACCCCCTAGTGTACGTCATCAGACGGTGTTCAGTGGCCAGTGGGACCGTGACCAGCGGCCAAAAGGGGGCGGCAGGCGCGTTTCGAGTTGTGCGGTGGGTAGGAGGCATGAGTATGGTCACGTGCTGCAAGATCACTGCTTGAACATTGCGTGTCGCCCATCAAAGATAAGGGGACAGCCACAGCGTGAGAACGTGGGGATGGTCCTTTGTGCCTGGCAGACTTTAAATTGGTTGGTGACAGAGAGCTCAGTTCCCTTCGATTAAAAGGAAGAGGAATCTGATTCAGCCCTAGTTTGTTTATACACACAGCCGTTTGATCACAATCGCCTTTGTGAAAGTGGGAAGCTTGTAGTCGCCTGTGGGCTTCTGCCATAGCCCCCCCGACCCTTATTGGGAGCCGTTGAATGGATGTCCAAAAAAATGGCTCATCAGATTCTGTCGGCGCGCCTCCCTGGGACGCGGGCATGTCATGTGTTTGCTTGGTTTGTGTATTGTCCGTCCCGTGGTTCACAACAGAGCGGGGGCTGGAGCACGTGACCCCCCTCACCTGTCTCTGTGAGGGGTGTGGGGCCTGCTTGCAGACGCCTCTGTGCCTGTCCGCTACACGCGGAACAGAGGCACCTTGCTGGGGCTTATCGATTAGGCTAACACCCCGTGAGCCGTGAGGGAGGGGGGAAATGGCCCCCTCTCTTTATGTTGGCTGGTAGGCCAGAGGGACCGTTCTGCTGAAGTTATAGTGGTTTTTTTTGAGAGTCAATAAATGGTAAATGGTAAATGGAGCTTATTTATATAGCGCTTTCTAGCCCCCTGTGAGGAGCCCCAAAGCGCTTTACAATACCAACCATCCACCCATTCATACACGCATTCATACACCGGTAGCGGCAGACTGCCATGCAAGGCGCTTTTCCAGTCCTACCAGGAGCAACTTGGGGTTAAGTGTCTTGCCCAGGGACACAACGACACATGGTGTGGGGAACGGGGATTCGAACCTCCAACCTTCCGATCGGGGGACGACTGCCATTACCACTACGCCACGGCCGCCCTGAAATAAAACAGAGAGGGGCTGTTTTTTTAGCTTTATTCGTGCTTAAGTGTAACGACATGTTTGATTTTATGTCACTCACAGCAGGAAAAACATGATTTGTGCATGTAACAGAGTTACCAGCTTTTTTTTACCGTGCTACAAATAAAGTCTGGATATGAAAGGATCATTCCCGTACCGCGTGGGTGGGTGATCGTGTAAAATCAAGACGTGGACCTGGTTCATCAGGCACGCTTTTGTCTGGTGTCCCGGTTCACCGAGGAGGCCCTGTGTCTGACTGCCTGGCGAGGGACAAACCAGTTTTTGCTCCAAGCATGTTCGAATCGAGGTGGACCCGGCGGTTGATTCTGCTGGTGCTCGTCCTTGTACGCTGGTCGCTTTTGCGGTGGGGCCCATGTTGCTGAACGGTGTCGCGGCTGCGCTGGTCTGCCCCCAGCAGACTCCCTGGGGGGGAGGGGAGGAGCTTCTCCTGGGAATGCCCACCCGGAGAGCTTCAGCCTGTTTGTGCCTCTGGTCCAGCTTGGTCTGAATTCGATCCAGAGCTTTCCCAAATAATCCCACCGGTTCTATCGAGTGGTGGAGAAAAGGCACCTTTTGTCCCTCGGGGAGATCAGTTAAAGTCATCCACAGATGGCGTATCGCGATGACCACTTCGGCCATGCCTTTGCCTTGAGCAACAGCAGCTGTCCACATCATGCGGAGCACAAAGTCTGTTGCCCTGCGAGCTTCATCCAGCAAGTCAGCGCCAGCTTGCTTGTCTGTTGTTACCTGGAGCTGTTGCAGTTTTTCAGCCAGGTAAGCCTGCATCAACGCGGACGCGTTCATGGCGCGCGCCGCGAGTCCCTGAGCTCTGTAGCATTTTTCGAGCAGAGAAGCTGAAGCTCGACAGGCTTTGCTGGGGAGAGTTGGTTTTGTCCCGGATGACTTGGGAGCCAGGTGAGACGCCAGCGCGTCCTCAATTTGAGCCACGTTGGCTATTCCCACCTCATCCATTCCGTCCACGTTGAGAAACTACGAGAGTGGCAACAGCATGGGAGCTCGGGGCTGAGCCCAGGTCCGAGTCAGTTCTGTGAGGAAGTCCGGGAACACGGGCATCCTTTGCCTCGTGGCGGCCTACTGCTTTGAGTAAAAATAGTTTCCTGCCAGCCTCGTGACCTGTTGACGAGGCGGAGGTTCTGGCCATGGGATCAGCAACACGTCCGCTGCTCTGTGACACAGGTCAAACAGAGCAGGGTTGGAAAAGTCAGTTTCCAGGAGCACAGGTACCGAGGTGCGAGAGAGATCTTCTCCCTGTTCCTCGTATTCGACATCTGCGTCCTCCGCGGAAAATTTGCCAGAGGCTGAAATCGAGATCTCGTCCTCGTTCATCATGCCTCTAGTGTCGAATTCGACTGTTAAGTCCACCATGGGAGCCAGCACATCAGGGCTGTCACCCTATTCGACTCGGGTCATCCAGAGCTCCGGCGTGGGAGTGAGGGGCTCGGTGGTGCCCGGGTCCGCTGGCACTGCTGCGGTGCCCATGGCCTTGGCGACAAAATCCGCCCGGTGCCTCCTCACCGCCTCCAGCATCTGGCTGCAGTGTGGGCAAGAGTCAGGCGCATCCAGCGCCATTTTTGCGTGTAACATCCCCAAGCAGACGGGACAGGCCTCATGGGTGTCCGTCGCTGCGAGGGAGAAACCGCATCCGCTAGGACAGGCGCGCGAGGTTGGGCTCGTCGTCCTGCTGGTTTTCCTTGGAAGTCTTGTCTTTCGCTTTCCTTTCTCCGGAGGCATGTCCGAGATAAGGCGAGCGAGTCCTTCCAGAATCTTTTTCCTTTTATTTTGAGACGTCTCCTCCATCGTGTCGCTTTCGCCGGCTAGCCTGCTATGAATTAGCAGGGGTAGCGGTGTGACGCAGTTAGCGCCGTTGAGCGAAGCAGTCTGCGGAGAGAGGAGAAAAAAAAACTTCGGGGTTAAGATCAAATGTGCCGTACTAGCTTTCGCTAGCCCAGTAGTACGCAGGAATAATTCTCCGTACGTTCTGTGTAGGGAGCAAGCTCACCTCTAGTTGAGCGATGAAGCAACAGAGAATCCCACGAAGAGAGGTAGTTCAGGTTTAAGCGAGGTTAAGGGCAATAAGAGAAAGATGGATGGGTGTCAGCGGCTTAAATACCCAGAGGGCGGGGCCTCTGGCGCAACGCTGACGCCCTTGCCGTAAAGGCGTGAATGTATTCCTTCAGGTAATCACGCGAGGGCGCAATTCCCATAGCATATGTTGCACCGAGAGACATGACTGAAAGGGAACAGTGCTATACTGTACTTGCTATTGCAAACCTTGAAGTACCTGGCACCGGTCCCAAAGGCCGTCTGAAAAAGACCTGGGCGCAAACGATTCAACAAGATCTGAAAGTGTTGAACCTCAGTGAACTGGATGCAACTGACCGCCTAATCTGGCGTCAAAAACTTGGCGACAAAGAAGCAACGTCCCACCCCGGAATCGGGAAAACAGATGATAAACGAAGATAGATAGATAGATCGGGGTTGTGAAATATGCTAGCAATTTTACTTATATAGCAAATCATTTTCATTTTTCACTTACCCTTTATTTATCGAGGTAGTCTCATTGAGCCACGAGAACTCATTTTCAAGAGAGACCTGTTAGGGAGCAGATAGTGGGTGTTAAGGACCTTGCTCAGGGGCCCAGAGTGGGGCGAATGAAGGTGGAGGGTGTGGGTGTTTCACCTTTTTCTACCAAAATTTTTGATGTTGTCGGTACTGGGGCTTGAACCGGCAATCTTCCGATCACAGGCCCACTGTCTCTAACCTCTGCTCCACCACTCCCCCACTATAGACACTTCTACTGTGAAAATAAAACTTTATTGAGGTGGGAGCAATCTATAAATAACTTTTCGATTTTAGCCGTCTCTTTAAAGTTGGCAAAACAGGTTTGAGGGCCCGGTAGACCTGCGCGTACTGCCTGTACGCCTCTGTACGACGTACGTACGCTGTGGCAAAAGCATAGCCCCGCGTAGCCCCTCAGGGCACGAACGCGCAAAGCTCTTTTTTTACGACCGCGCACGCTTGCGCGGTGTCTGACCATAAACTTCCCCGGCGCCGGACTGTTTTGTATGTTACACAAATGAATTAAATTCCCCTTCTTCATCGCTGATCAGGACTTTTGTTTTGTTTTTTTGCCAAAAGTCAAGTAAAAGCTTAATCCTCCGTTCACTCCATGACTGAAATGAATGAATTCATGTCCTACCTGGCTGCGGGAGGTTTTAAATATTTCCTGGTGGGCTGCAGGAAAAGCGCTCCCTGTTTTTTTTCCCACTTTTTATTAGTTTTTATTAACATATAAAGATAGAAAGACCGCAGCGGGAGCAGCCGAGCGAACCGCTGCTCGTCTGGAGCAGAGCCAGCGGCTTGTCCCACTCGCTGTCAATCATTTCAGTAGGCGTGTCAGCAAGTGACCAATCAGCGACCTAGTTTGTCCTGCTTCGTGCGCAGCTGATCAAATTACAACAAGGATTTGGAGCGAAAACGCGAGCATTTAACGTGAGAAAGAAAGCAGAGCTGTGCCAGCGAACGCGTGCGCACAGAATGCGCACGTAGAGTGGCGTAAAGCCAGGACGCTGAGGTCTACTGGAGCCTTAAGTTGACAAGTAGGAACAAGTGTATTTTTACAGTATTAGCTGCTTAGTCATTGTCAAGATAACTACAGGTAATAGTTTGAATCAATGTTTCCTAAAATGAGAATAGGATCATATTGCATTGTATTGTATTGTATTGTATTGACTCCAACCATATTACATGGTATCATACTGTATTGAATTGCATTGTATTATGTCCTAAAGCATTTGTGTCACATATCACATTGTATAGCATTGTATTTCTTTGTATTGCATTGTATCACATCAAATCAGATTGCATTGTATCATATCGTATTGCATTTGTAGTGGACCTACCCAGGGTCAAACTAAGGCTTTTGAACTGTTCCAGAGATGACCTTTACTGACCTCTCAGTAAAGCAAGACATTTACTACAAGATCATTCATTTAGCTGTAATCTGATAAATATAGTCACCAAAAGAGACTATTTCTATCTTTGATTTTATTCTGATGTGATCAAAAGAATAACTTTTGTCATTTTCATGATGTGTGCTTTTAAGCTGTGTTATTCTAGTTTAAAGCTCCACTGACATGTTCTTTTAACTTTTCAAAAAATGGCACAACATATATAAATATTAAGATAGACCTCTGACCGTTTTTGCTAAAATAATGTTAAATGAATGAAAATTTCTCTCAAAATAGTTTAAAATTAGCGCCGTTTGTTTAGACCGTAAATCCGGATCTTCCGGTCACGTGTCAGCATTCCCGTTTCTGACGTCACGTCCGATACTGAACTCTGCTCAAACGACAAAAATATAGACGCATCCGTCGAATTTAGCCATTTAAAACTACATTATAGCGAAGCCAAATCGCTATAATGTAGTTTTAAATGGCTAAATTCGACGGATGCGTCTATACTTTTGTCGTTTGAGCAGAGTTCAGTATCGGACGTGACGTCAGAAACGGGAATGCTGACACGTGACCGGAAGATCCGGATTTACGGTCTAAAAAAACGGCGCTAATTTTAAACTATTTTGAGAGAAATTTTCATTCATTTAACATTATTTTAGCAAAAACGGTCAGAGGTCTATCTTAATATTTATATATGTTGTGCCATTTTTTGAAAAGTTAAAAGAACATGTCAGTGGAGCTTTAAACTGTGTTCACTGCTGTGTTAAAGGTGAAGTCTCGGGTCACAGAGACCGGACGGTTTTGTTTAGAAAGTCAGAAGACAATAATCCGTTGTTTTTCATGAAAGGGCTCCAGCTTGCTGTGTCTTTTCCTAAACAAATCTCTCTCTGCTACTGGCTGTAACCTTGGGTCTGATAAGGCAAGTGAACTCCTCTCTAAGACTTTTTAAGTTCTAACTGTGCGGAAACGCTTCAGAGTTTCTGGGAGCTTCAAAAGAGATGTGAACCTTCCCAAAGAGCTGAATGACCACCAGTCACGCGCTAAGGACTCGTCATCCAGCTGGGACTGATAACAGGCTGTTATGAGTCCACTTCGAATGAGCGTAAGCTCAAACTTTGTTATTCCTTCCTGGAATAAATTATCTTGAGCCAAAAACCACGATTGCCACGACTTCTGCCGACGAAAGCGAGTATCACCGACACCGACAAGGTAAACACGTCTGGAGTCCAGCTTGGACTTGCGGGACCGACGACTCGTCAGTCCAAAGCTGACCACAGCTCTTTGCCAGAACCAAGGCGGACGTCTTAAGGTAAAGGAGCCGCTGTTTGCTTGCTGGAGGTGTGATGATATCTTAGCTGGACGCGTACGGAAGAGTGTCATCTGGTTTCATAAATGCAAGATAAACTTCCTCTCTTAACCTCCCAATTCTTCTTAAATCTTTCCTCCTATTCTTTTCCCTCTCAATCTAAGCTGGAAACTATTTTAAGCTGAAGAGCCCACAGACTAAATATGTTAACATCCAATATTGAAGTCTGTTGTGTTAAATTTAAGTGTGCTGACGTATTAATTTGAAAGAAAGTGAAATCCTGTCAATCAAGTGTAATGGTGTTAATTTAGTTGATTCATTTTAAATAAATGATAGTGTCTCTTTGACATATCAAGCTAAGTTAACGTGTCCATTGTCACTCTATAGCTCTGTTTATTTATCCATCATAAAGATCACAGATATATTGGGTAAACTGAAAAAGAAAAGAATCCGTGAAATTACTATTCAATCTGAATAAGTAAATTAATTAAGGTAAAGAGGTCAGTATTAATATTGACCTCCTCATAATCCTTTACACATTGTATCAAATCATCCCATGGTATCTGACAGTATTGCATCTTGCTGCACTGTAGTGGATCATCTCATTGTGTATTGGGGCTATTGTTTGTATTGTTTGCATCATATTGCATCAAACATACTGTACTCCCTGAATTATTGTTGCATTGTCTATATCATTTTGTACCATATTGTATTGTATCACATTGGGAATCTTCTTCTTCTTTTGGCTTCTCCCTTCGTCAGGGGTCACCACAGCGAAATAGTCGCACGAAGACTTGGCAATTGTTTTTACGCCGGATGCCATTCCTGACACAGCCACAGACTACTGAGCTACTACAGCCCTCTGTGTGGAGCAGAGAGCTGATATCTAGGGTTCCCAGGGGAGCAGATGGTGTGGGTTAAGGGCCTTGCTCAAGGGCCCAGAGTGGGGCAGATGAGGGTGGAGACAGGTGTGACTGCTTCACTTATCCCACCCACATTCTTGATGTTGTCGGTACCGGGGCTTGAACCGGCGATCTTCCGATCACAAGCTCACCTTCTTAACCTCTGCGCCACCGCTCCCACATTGGAAATAAGGATTACTAAAGTTTTTTATGTGGTATACAGGTATTTTTTCTAGGTTTTCATTGCATACATAAATAGTGCACATACAAAAAGGCACACATTCAATTCAATTCAAAAATACTTTATTAATCCCAGAAGGATATTCAATGTTGTTGTAACTTATCATCTTGGTTTTATTAAAGAGTTGTTATATACAGTATGCTGATGGCTGTGGGCAGGGTGGATCTCTTGTAGCAGTCTGTCTTACAGCAGATCTGAAGAAGCCTCTGACTGGAGACACTCTGTTGTTGTATGACAGTCTGATGAAGAGGATGCTGAGGTTGTCTATAATGTTCTTCATTTTATGAAGAATCCTTCTTTGGACAATCATCTCCAAAGGTTCTAGAGTAGTACCCAGAACTGAGCCAGCCTTCTTTATGAGCTTGTTGATCTTTTTTAAGTTACTTGCTCTAGTGCTGCTACCCCAGCAGATGATGGCAGAAGAGATAGCGGTCTCTACAACAGACTTATAGAAGATATGCAGCATCTTGCTGCAAACATTGAAGGACTTCATCTTCCTCAAGAAATACAGTCTGCTCTGTTCCTTCTTGTAGATGGCTACACTGTTGCATTTCTAGTCCAGTCTGTTGTCCAGGTGAACCCCAAGGTATTTATACTTCTTCACCACCTCCACTTCTTCTCCCATGATGGAAAAAGGGTCGAGCCTGTTCCTGTTTCTCCTGAAATCTGCAATCATCTCCTTTGTTTTGTCCACATTCAAGATGAGATGATTGTTACCACACCATGCACAAAGCAGTCCACCAGTTCCCTGTACTCAGCTTCTTGTCTGTCTCTGATACACACGACCACTGCAGAGTCATCTGAATATTTCTGCAGATGACAGGAGTCTGTTTTGTACTGGAAATCTGAGGTGTACAGAGTGAAAAGAAATGGTAAGAGTACAGTCCCCTGTGGTGCTCCTGAGCTTTTGACCACCTGGTTAGACACTCAACCCTTTAGTCTCACAAACTGTGGTCTGTTTGTCAGGTAGTCTTTGATCCAGGTGATTGTTGAGGCCTCCACCTGAGTCTTCTGGAGTTTTTGACAAAGCAAATCAGGCTGGATTGTGTTAAATGCACTGGAGAAATCAAAGAACATGACTTACAGTGCTGTCTGAGTTTGTTGAAGCAGGTGTATGATGGCATCTTCAACTCCAAGTCCATGCCAATAAGCAAACTGCAGTGGGTCCTGATATGTGCTTGTTTATTTAGTCAGGTGGGCCAACAGAAGTCTCTCTAGGACCTTCATGATGTGGGATGTCAGGGCAACAAGTCTATAGTCATTTAGGACTTGAGGAGTTTTATTTTGTACTGGAACAAGGCAGGAGGTTTCCACAACATTGGAACCTTTTCTGGGGACAGGGCAGGCTAGGTTGAAGAGGTGCTGCAGAACCCCACAGAGTTGCTCTGCACAGACCTTCAGGACTCTGGGACTGACACCATCTGGACCTGCAGCCTTATTCCAGTTCAGTCTCTCCAGCTGCTTCCTCACCTGACTTCTGGAGACGCAGAGTGGGGAGGCAAAGGAGGAATCAGCATCTTCTGATTTGGTTGAAGACAAGCCTGTAGAAGAAGGGTCCATGACTGAGGTGGTAGATACAGTATGTGAGGTGTGACAGGACAGCCTTGGGTCAAAGGAGGGTGGTATGTCTGTTTGGCTTGTGACAAGAGAGGAGGATACTGAGCTTGTTCCTGAACTGAACCTATTGAAGAATGTGTTCAGTTCATTGGCTCTGTCCAGGCTTCCATCCTTCTGATCCTCCTTCTGCTTGAAGCCTGTGATCTTTTTCATCCCTAACCACACCTCTCTGATATTGTTCTGCTGGAGCTTGTTCTCCAGCTTCTTCTTGTACACCTCCTTTCTGTTTCTTACCTTGACTTTTAGTTACTTCCGTGTACTCCTCAATAATTCCCCGTCTCCTTCCCTGAAGGCTCTTTTTTCCTGGTTTAGCAGAGGACCAAGATGGTGTAGTGGCAGGGCTTCCGACTTGGGACCCGAAGGACGCGGGTTCGCGCCCCGGCCACTACACACCTTGGGGTGTCTATGAGTGCACACCCAATTCTCCAGCTCCCCGGGCGCTTTCTATGGCTGCTCACTGCACCACCTGGTGGTGGTTGGGTTAAATGCAGAGACGAATTTCGTCTGTGTATGGGAAACATTAGCCTGGTTGATACCAGACCCATGTCCTTCACTTCGCTTTGGACTAGGGTCTGGCATCTCTGCCATAGACAACGATTTCTCCTGGAGATTTTTGAATGGACCAATCAGAGAACAGGAGGCAGAGTTTTGTTAGTTTAGCCTGACGAGGTCCAGGCTATCAGATAAATTGCTCAGAAACCACTCGGTGGATATTTTTTCTGCCACCAGTGTGTAATTATATGTCTTTAATTTACTGACTGTTGGCCTAGATGAAACATTTGAGATAAAATTCGATTTTTTATCATTTATTTTCGTAGCGCACCCGAGGCTGTTTGGAAAATATCAAACCGAAACTATTTAATATCCAGCAGATTTGACCATTTCGTGAATTGATTTAGGAACTGTTAAGCTCAGGAACACTTCTGATATAACGTCAGCTATGAACTATATTTTTTCTCAGCAGAGAAATAATAGTTTTTTACCTTGTTTTGATGAAAATTCGTTCGTGGCGGCAGCCATTTTGAATGACGACGTCAGTCGACATCGTTCAAAACTCCGCCTTCTGCTCTCTGATTGCTCAGGAACACTTCTGATATAACGTCAGCTATGAAATCTATTTTTTCTCAGCAGAGAAATAATAGTTTTTTACCTTGTTTTATTGAAAATTCCTTCGTGGCGGCAGCCATTTTGAATGACGACGTCAGTCGACGTCGTTCAAAACTCCGCCTTCTGTTCTCTGATTGGTCCGGTCAAAACCTACCGGAGACATCCTTGTGGATGGGAGAAATGCCAGACCCAGCAGTGAAGGGAAATGAGAATTGAGCGGAGCTGCGTAGGAATGGCGAGGGCCAGGCTAGGGAAACATACACAGATGACAAAAAAGGACATTATTATTATTATTATTATTCAGGTCAGTGTGACACAATACTCTCGTTTTGAACCCATATGCAGGCAGGCGAGCGAGCAGGAGTTTAAAATAAAAACAATTTATTTTAAACTGAAAAAAAAAAGGCTGATCGGGGCAGCACAAACAAAACTTACTCACGCTTACGGCGAGTAAAACAGAGCAGATCATCTAATGGCTGGTAAACAGGACGGACAGAGGAGGACTGAGATGTCTGTGTAGACAGAACAATGACTGGATGGTTTGGAGGTGGATGGAAGGAATTTGAATACAGCAGAGGAAGAGTGGTTAATGAGTGCAGCTGGACAGGTAACTGATCAGGGACAGGTGTGAATGATTAAAGGCTGGAGAGGCAGACTGAGGAGTGAGTGAGAAAATGACAACAGAGACAAAGCACAAGAATGACAAAGTACAAGAAACAGAAAAGTTGAAGACACGGAAACAGAAAGAAAACAGACAAGGGAACAGATCATCATGTCACAGTGGTGATCCAGGGTTTGTTATTAGGGAAGCATCTCACTGTTCTGGTGGGGATGGTGTTGTCTACACAGAAGTTTATATAGTCGGTCACACACTCAGTCATGGCATTGATGTCCTTTCCATGTGGCTGGCACAGTGCATCCCAGTATGTAGCCTCAAAACAATCCCACAGGGCTTCTTCAGCTTCCGTTGACCATTTTCTGACTGTTCTCTTTATTACAGGTTGTCTCTGAACAAGCGGTTTATATTTTGAGCAGAGAAGCAGCACAAGATTGTGATCTGATTTGCCAAGAGGGGGTCTTGCTTCTATCAGTAAAAACGAATAAACTTATTTACAAGCTCTTATGCTGGCTCCGTAGCTGCTTGTTTTCCCCCTTGCTCCCTCAGAGCAGAGAGGAGGGAGGGTTGGAGGGGGGCAGAGGGGAGAACAGACGCGGATCTATGTAGGCAAATGATGCCGTTGCTTGGGGCCCCAAATCAGCAGGGGCCCCGGCCCCGCCCCGGCCAGTCACCTACATCACTAACATTGCTCATGCTTGTTAATGTACATTTAACATAAAAATAATTATAGTTACGATGAAAATGATCATTAAAAACGCAATACAAAAACCGGTCGATTTCTGTATCCCCCTACTAAAAATGGACTATTCCATCTTGACATCTTCCGGGTCAGAGGTGAACTCGGGTGCTAACGTTTATGGCTAGCTGGTTGCGCTCGGTGTGTTCATAAATCCGCAGAGAACCCCGCTGTTTCAAGCCAAATTAACGCACCCGGAGGATTGTATTGTGTGTTTTGTGTCCACCACTCGACGGTGAGTCGTTTGTTTTATTTATTTGGGTTCCTTTTATGTAGAAATGCGGTGGCGAGACGCCCGTGTATTTGGGATTTAAAAGTGGTCTTAGGGATTAAAAGATCATTCTCATTTTGTTAATTTCGTGGCCGAATAGAATATATGTAAAGTATTAAATAAATCAATTAACAGCTGCACGTACAAATTATATTCTTCATTACACATGCACATACTTTGCATTTATTTTTTTAGATTATCCTATATCTGTTAAGCACCTTGGTCAATGCAAGGCATTGCAGGAAGGTGCTATACAAATAAAGTTTATTACATTATTATTATTATTATAACTTCAATTCAAAGACCACATCAACAGTACAGGTAAAATTAAAGTTAGAGATCAAGTTTTAAAGTGCACTTCCAAGTTGTATCCAAGTTTAATTCATATAAGAGTCAATTAAGCTTAATTTACTTCAATATTGTTTCAAAAAACAAATAGTAATTTCTTTTTTGTTGCGCAACCGAAAAATAAATTAAACCAATTCCAAAATTCTATAGGCAGTCAACAGATTTAATGAAAAGTAACTAAAATGATCCTAAAAGGATGAAATTACAAAAATCAAAGGATTTATTTAATACTTTACGTACATATATTCTATTCGGCCACGAAATTAACAAAATGAGAATGATCTTTTAATCCCTAAGACCACTTTTAAATCTCAAATACACGGGCGTCTCGCCACCGCATTTCTACATAAAAGGAACCCAAATAAATAAAACAAACGACTCACCGTCGAGTGGTGGACACAAAACACACAATACAATCCTCCGGCCGCGTTAATTTGGCTTGAAACAGCGGGGTTCTCTGCGGATTTATGAACACACCGAGCGCAACCAGCTAGCCATAAACGTTAGCACCCGAGTTCACCTCTGACCCGGAAGATGTCAAGATGGAATAGTCCATTTTTAGTAGGGGGATACAGAAATCGACCGGTTTTTGTATTGCGTTTTTAATGATCATTTTCATCGTAACTATAATTATTTTTATGTTAAATGTACATTAACAAGCATGAGCAATGTTAGTGATGTAGGTGACTGGCCGGGGCTGGGCGTGGCCCCTGCTGATTTGGGGCCCCAAGCAACGGCATCATTTGCCTACATAGATCCGCGTCTGTTCTCCCCTCTGCCCCCCTCCAACCCTCCCTCCTCTCTGCTCTGAGGGAGCAAGGGGGAAAACAAGCAGCTACGGAGCCAGCATAAGAGCTTGTAAATAAGTTTATTCGTTTTTACTGATAGATAATTAGTTATTAGCGGTACTGCATTTTAAATAAAAATAGCACAAATCCGCTTATGAATTATAAAAGTTAGTCACTCCGCTGTTACGCTGACAAAAACGTTAGGTCCGCTGTAAGCGGATTAGCGCATTAGCGGTCCCTAGCGTTCATTGCCCACCTTTGCTCATAGCTGATGACATTACACACAGTCTTGGCAACAACTTTGGGTGGAATGTAAACAGTTGCCAAAATAACACTGGTTAACTCTCTTGGCAAATAATGTGGATGACAACTTACTGCTAACAGTTCAATATCTGGACTGCAGAGACTACACTTCACAGTTACATGTCCAGAATTACATCATCTGTTGTTCACAAGCACTGCCAACCCACCTCCTTTTTTTTGCCACTCCTCCTTAAATCTCTATCTGCTCGTATGGCCAGAAAGTCTGGCAGAGAAACGCTGGAGTCGGGGATATGATCCTGCAGCCATGTCTCAGTGAAACACATAACATTGCATTCCCGATGCTCTGGATGAGTCCTTGTTAGGGCTTGAAGTTCATCCAACTTGTTTCCTAGCGATCTCACATTGCCCACCATGATTGATGGAAGAGACAATTTGAACTTCATTCTTCTCTCTTTCTCTCTCTTCTTTTCTCCTGTTCTGCATCCACGACGTCACCTTTTCAACTCATTTGGGATTTGGGGCTGTAGTTGAGATATTATTTGAGCTTTGGAGATGTTAATCGGCTGCTCCTGGTTGTAAAAAACAACCTTGTTGTTATGGTTACATCTGTAACAAAATACCTTTAAATGTCTGTCATTAAAGTCCCTTTTTCTTTGCCTTTACAGTTTTTGCAGAATTTTCGTTTACCTGTGTCATTGACCTGATAAGTGCCTTGGAATATGATGGCATTGTTTCTGGCTTCATGGAATTCTACCAGAAAACAGTAAGTTTTATATTTTGATATTTGAGTCAGCCTGGCTAAAAACATTATTGTGAACATATAAAGAAAAAAAATCATCATATCTTTTCAAGCTTTACACATAAACTCAATGCAAACTGAAAGAGGTGATAGTCATGTTGGGAAACTGTTCATTATTAGTCTAAAAAAGCTAAGTCTGGTCCTCTGGACATTCAAAAAAAAACAAAAGCAAAAAAAAAACAAAAAAACTGTAGAAACGTTTCGTCTTTCGTCCGAAAGACTTCCTCAGTCTGAGAAGCTGTATTCAGCTCAGTCTTATGGTACGTCCAGACCGAACAGCGTTTCAACTTCCAAAAAGCTCGTCACGCACGCAAGTGGACGCACTTGGTGTCCAGACCAGAACGCCAGAACGCGAAACTGCTGCGGGGTGTGTGGGAGGAGCTTACCGGTATACCGAGTCCTCACTGCACTCCGCCAGGCGAGGAGCTTTTTATTTCTGTCTCTGTAGAGCAGACTTGACTGGTCGTGAAGGACTTGTCGCGAACACACAGCTACAATGAGTTTCTCTTCCATAGTCCATGACTCCGCGGGTTTTTTCTGTGTCCCACAAACAATACGTCACATAGTTGCGCAATCGTTTCCGCGTCACATAGGGACTCTCCCCCTCTCCCCCTGACCCCCTCTCTTCTCCCCCCGACTCTCCCTGATCAACCAATCAGGGAGAGTTGAACGGCGTTTGAATGTTTGAACCGCAAAATCTTCAGCTAAATCAACGTGTGCTTTGGAGGCTGACGCGGGTTCACGTGCACGGAAAAACGCTTTCCATCACGCTCAACACGCACGTGACGTGACGCCCGACGCCAAGACGCGGCTGGAAGCGCGTCCCCCATTGACTTTGCATGTAAGCTGGACGCTCCTGCCGTTGAAACGCTGTTAGGTGTGAATGCACCATCATATACAGCACCCTCTCACAGTGTTACACAACCAGTTTGCTGATGACAGCCGAAACCAGCTGCTCACATGATCAAGGAGGACCATCAGCCTGACGATGGATCGTTAGCACCCTGATGGTTGTTTGCTATTCACAGAGGGCTGAGTGATACTAGCAATAACAGCATTGTAAGAGGGGGACAGTTGAACCCGGAGGCCTCCACCTCTGTTTAATGATGGACGGTTTCTTTTCACAAAGATGGCCTCCTTTACTCCTCTCTCAAACCATTGTTCCTCTCTATCAAGGATGTGAACATCTTCATCCCTGAAAGAGTGACCGCTGGCCTGGAGATGAGTGTAGACCGCAGAGTCCTGACCTGATGATGTTGATCTTCTGTGCTGGGCCATCCTTTTGGCCAGTGGCTGTTTAGTTTCCCCGATATAAGACTGATCACAGCCCTCCTGACACTGAACAGCATACACAATATTACTCTGTTTGTGCCGGGGGACTGGATCTTTGGGATGAACCAGTCTTTGCCGTAATGTATTTTGGGGTTTAAAAGCCACTGGGACGTTGTGTTTAGAAAATAAACGTCTCAATGTCTCTGAAACTCCCGCAACATACGGAATGACCACTGGTCTGGGTCTGGGTTCCTTCTTTTCACCTGATGGCTGGCTGGAGTCCTGTTTGGGTTTCTTCTCTGCTTTCAGGAAGGCCCAGTTAGGATATCCACATTTCTCTAGAGCCTGTTTTGTGTGTGATTTCTCCTTCTGTCTGGCTGCTGAGTTAGTGGGGACGCTGTCTGCTCTGTGATACAGAGTCCTGATGACTCCTAACTTGTGCTCCAGAGGGTGATGGGAGTCAAACTGTAAATACTGGTCTGTGTGGGTGGGTTTGCGGTACACCTCAGTTTGCAAATATCCTCTATCAGAAACTGAGACCTCACAGTCCAAGAAAGCCAACCTGCCATTTTGTACATCTTCTCGTGTGAACTTGATCCCGAAGGACACAGGTTCAAACCCCGGCCCTGGCCACTACACACCTTGGGGTGTCTATGAGTGCACACCTAATTCCCCAGCTCCCCGGGCGCTTTCTATGGCTGCTCACTGCACCACCTGGTGGTGGTTGGGTTAAATGCAGAGACGAATTTCGTCTTGTATGGGAAACATACACAGATGACAGAAATGTGCCTTTTTTTCTTTTTTACATTTATTTATATATTTATCCACAGAGTTGATGTGATCAGTGAAATGTTGGACTTCCTGAGATTTAATTTTAACCCAGGTGTCGTCAACATACCTGAACCAATGACTTGGTGGTCTCCCTGAAAAGGACGTCAAGGCTCTCTTTTCTACCTCCTCCATGTACAGGTTGGCAACAATAGGAGAAACTGGAGACCCCATAGCACACCCATGTTTCTGCCTATAATATTGCTCCCCATATGTGAAGTAGGTTGACTGCAGGCACAGTTTCAAGAGTTAGACTGAGCTGAATACAGCTTCTCAGACTGAGGAAGTCTTTCGGACGAAAGACGAAACGTTTCTACAGTTTTTTTTTTTTTTGCTTTGTTTTGTTTTTTGAATGTCCAGAGGACCAGACTTAGCTTTTTTAGATTTTTCTACCTGGATTATTGAGCATGCATCAGGGTGTTCATTATTAGATATGTTTGTGTTTTAGGGTGAACCCTACTTGGGGACAGCATATGGTATCATGATGTGTTACTGGGATGGTATAGTGCACTTTATCATGTACCTGATGATGATCAGCAGGATAACTGACAGGTGAGTGGCTGGAAAGTTTGCTTAAAGTGCTTTACACTGCTTTACACCACAACACATTACCCATGGTGCCCTTTCCAACTGAGTAAAGGATGTCGTAGAAACTGCAAGTGTGTGAAAACATGTGAAATCAAATTATCCAGCTTTGTAAATGTGCAAGGTGAGCCTTTGAATTAGATGCAAGGGTGTTTGTATGAAATTCTAAAATAGTTTAACAAAACAGCACCTCCACGTTTATTCATTTGCTTGCAAGATTAATTTCAATGGAATCTTTTGCCTTGTACAGTATCTTCTTTATGTCTCCCACAGGAGAGCCTACCGTAACCTTGGCCTGTTCTGGGCTGGTTCTTTGTGTGCTAACATGAGTGTGTTTATTACTGGAATAGTAGCAGGTGAGCCTATTAATCTTCAATTCTTCTTCCCACAGTTCCATAATGACAAGCTTTAATCAAGTGAACATCTGCCCTGACATGTACTATCAGTGTCACAGTTCAGCCTGCCAACACAACCCACAGAACAAAGCACAACACAGGTGTGGAGCATCTGTTATTGGCATGTCAGACTGAATCTGAGTGTCACAAGATCAAACTGATCTGTAGGCCATGTGTGCAAATTGTATAGTATATGTTTGCTGCATGGTTTTTTTTTCTGCAGGTTGTTATAGGACGTTTAATTACTGTACAAAAGTGTTTGTATGGTTGATGACAAGCTGATGAAAGTGTGTTTCTGGCAGGTAAATATGGGTCAGAGATTCGTCCAGTCTTTTGGATCAATTTCCTATTTCTTTTGATGCCTGTGTTTGGAGCTGTTTCCTTCTTCACTCGACAAAAGGACAGACCACTGATCGGTGGATACAATGTGAGTCTAATGTTTAATAAAATAGTTTTGAGACAAGTGTGAAGAATTTTAGAATTAGGTAGAACAGTAAACTTTACTTTAATCCCAGTGACTTCAGCCTTATAACGAGTCATTGTAATTTACATAGGCAGTGTGGTCATTTACAATGCGTGTACTTAAATTGGCTATACAGTAATTTGTTGCATGTTTTTTCACTATATATTTGGCTTGGTTTGGGCACTAAAATTCCTCTTTGCAGGTTTAAAAATTCTTAGTTTATATTAAATACAATCTTTCCTTTCACAGTTTGTGGTATGATGCAATGGCAAACTAGTCAACAGTTTGGAAATGCTCCATTTTGTTTAATGCAGTGTTACATATATTATTTATAGAAACCTAAAATGGTCCAGGTAATGCTTGAACCTGGACTGAAAAGGCAGATTTTTTTTGGTTAAATATTCTGACAGCAAAAACAGCATGTGAACAAACTGGAGAATCTGGTTGCTAGTGAGAATAATATTGTTCTCTTTAGGTAATGGACATACAATAACTGTGTAAGACAATATTATTAGGTTATATTAAACTATCAGTTAATAGTGTGTCAGTTCATTTTTAAAGGTCTTTACTTTCTTTTTAGTCTTTAATTTTTGAGACCTTGTAACAGAATGACAAAAGTTAATACATTTATGGACATTTGGAAACTTGAGAAACTGTGACCTGTTGTTGATTGTACAATCACAATCTTTAACCAGCTCTGTCCTCTGGTGACACCTGCTCACAGGCCAAACATGCTCAGAGTTTGAAGCTAATCTGGCGTCCCTTGGATATGATCTTGGTGGTCCTCTTGTTAGCCGCCATGGGCTTCACCACCATCAGAGGTTTGGTGAGTAGTTACATCATGCATACATAACATTACAAAATACAAGGCAGACCTGTACTGAACCTAAATCAAGATGGCCACCACAGCAAATTTATTTTAGCAAACACAAAATGTCTATATCCCTGTGTCTATTTTAAAGATACCTGTTAGAGTCACATTCTTGCTGCTGTCATGTGATCACTCTGCAGGATCCATCACTTCAACATTATTGATCAGAGAAGTCAGGAGAGAAGAAGCTGCAGAGACTCACTGGAAACTTTACACTTGTTGTCACAATGGCTGTCTGTTAGCAAAATATCTCATGAACCACTGGATGAGTTGTAGTGAAACTTGCAGAAAGTCATCATTGGATGTTCGTCTACAACTGATTAGTTTTTGGAGTCAGCTGAAGTTACAATGGCTGCCACAGTTAACTGAACTTAAAAACATAAAACATGTCTATAATTCAGTTTTACAGATATTGATGTGATGTTTGGGGTGGTAGTAGCTGAGAGGAATCCCCAACACACAGTCTGAGCACTAATAGATTGTCTGAGACCTTGGTTTAAAATTCTGACATTTAATTCTTAAACTCAACTCTGTCTGTTAGCAAAATATCTCATGAACCAGTGAAGATATTTTAATGAAACTTTCCAGAGATAATCAGTGGATGTACGTCTACAACTGATTTAAGTTTTGGAGCCGATCCAGTTCTTGATGGTTGAACAGAAAACTCATGTTAGAAACACAGAAATGTCTATAATTCAGTCAGTTTCACAGATATTTTGCTAACATTTGACAGAGATAGAGCCAAGATTATTTCATAAAATATACTCCAAGTGCCACTCAATGCACAAAATATTTGCTTAAAACTTTAGCAATAATTGTTGCAGTCAATCTTGTTTGTCTGTTAGCAAAATATCTCAAAAACCACTGGACAGAGTTTAAGGAAACTTCCAGAAAGTAATCATTGTGGGAACATTTAGAACTGATTTGACTTTGGAGTCAGTCCAATTCAAGATGGCCGCCACAGCTACATAACAACAGACGACACATAAATGTCTCTAACTTAGTCAGTGTTACAGATGTTGAGTCTAAATCTGAGGTGGTAGTAGCTGAGAGTCATGGATCTCTTCTGTTCTTCTTCTCTCTACAGATGGACTCATGATGTTTCTGAAGCAGACACTGGACCCACAGAGCAGAACTGCTCTGGCCCAGTTCAGACCCACTCAATGCAGGAACACTCACACCACATACGACAAAGTCTCACAGACTTTTGGTGGCCCAGATGTGGTTTTCCAGAGGTGGTCCAGGTGTGGGCCAGCTGCAGATCCATTGGTGGCCCTGAGCTGGACCAGAACAGTCCCAGCAGCGGCACCAGATGTCACCATCATGTTTCCTTCATCTAGCAGTTGAAGAAGGTGTACTGGACTCAGACCAGTTTAAGAAGGTGTGCTGGACTCAGACCAGTTGAAGAAGGTGTACTGGACTCAGACCAGTTGAAGAAGGTGTACTGGACTCAGACCAGTTGAAGAAGGTGTACTGGACTCAGACCAGTTGAAGAAGGTGTACTGGACTCAGACCAGTTGAAGAAGGTGTACTGGACTCAGACCAGTTGAAGAAGGTGTACTGGACTCAGACCAGTTGAAGAAGGTGTACTGGACTCAGACCAGTTGAAGAAGGTGTACTGGACTCAGACCAGTTGAAGAAGGTGTACTGGACTCAGACCAGTTGAAGAAGGTGTACTGGACTCAGACCAGTTGAAGAAGGTGTACTGGACTCAGACCAGTTGAAGAAGGTGTACTGGACTCAGACCAGTTGAAGAAGGTGTACTGGACTCAGACCAGTTGAAGAAGGTGTACTGGACTCAGACCAGTTGAAGAAGGTGTACTGGACTCAGACCAGTTGAAGAAGGTGTACTGGACTCAGACCAGTTGAAGAAGGTATTCAGAAGTAGAAGGTATTCTGGATTCAGAGTAGCTCACAGTACTGAGACTGCATTACTGAGAGTTACAAATGATGTCCTCATGGCTGCTGACACTGGTTCTCCCTCCATCCTTGTCCTCCTTGACCTCACTGCAGCTTTCGACACTGTGGACCATAGTATCCTCCTCCACCGTCTTCATGTGGAGGTCGGTCTCTGTGACACTGTCCTGGACTGGTTCAAATCTTTCCTCTCCGATAGGCTGGAATGTGTTAGTCTTGGCAATGCCACTTCCCAGACAGTCGGTGTCTCCTGTGGTGTCCCTCAAGGGTCAGTTCTGGGGCCCCTGCTGTTTTCCCTTTACATGCTGCCTTTAGGTCAAATTATTAATCAGTTCAACATTTCTTTTCACTGCTATGCCGACGATACACAGCTTTACATCAGGACTGGATCATCCTCATCATCCCCATCTCCATCTTCACTCACTGCCCTCTCTACCTGCCTGGAGGAAATAAGGGCATGGATGAATCAGAACTTTCTTCAATTAAACTGCTCCAAGACTGAGGCCATAATGATTGGCACCCCTCACCAGATACAAACATCAACTTTAACAACAATCTCCTTCTCTGGTCAAGACATCCCCCTCTCCACCTCTGTTACAAATCTTGGAATAAAAATGGACTCTCATCTTACATTTGAAAATCACATTAAGCATCTGTTTAAAACCTGCTTCTTCCATCTTCGAAACATCTCCAGACTTCGCCCATCTCTGACTTTTTCCGATGCTGAGAAACTCGTCCATGCCTTTGTCTCCTCCAGGCTCGACTACTGCAACTCCCTGTTTATTGGAATCCCTGGCAAAAATCTTCAGAAGCTTCAATATATTCAAAACAGTGCAGCAAGGATTTTATTGAGAGCTCGTAAATTTGAACATATTACACCCATTCTCCATAACCTCCATTGGCTTCCTGTCACCTACAGAATTCAATACAAAACTGCTCTCATTACACACCAATGCTTACACGGAACTTCACCTGACTATCTAAAGGACATTCTTGCACCATATTCATCCACCCGGTCTCTACGATCACAGAACAGTAATCTACTTCACATTCCACGAACCAAATTAAGGACCATGGGAGACCGGGCATTCTGTGTGGCTGCCCCCCGCCTATGGAACTCCCTCCCTGACTGCCTGAGAGCTCCACAGTCACTGGTTGACTTTAAAAGCGGTTTAAAGACTTTTCTTTTTAAGCAAGCCTATTCTGCCTCCGCATGATTTTATCTTTGATCTTGGTTGATAGTATTATTGATTTTACTTGATTTTATCACTTGTTTTATTTATTTATTTATTTATTTTTTAAGCAGGCCTATTCTGCCTCCACATGATTCTGTCTTTAATCTTAGTTGATATCATTATTGATTTTATTTGATTTTATCACTTGTTTTATTGTTGTAGCACTTTGAGATTTTTATTAATGAAAAGTGCGGTATAAATTAATTTATTATTATTATTATTATTATTGGACTCAGACCAGTTGAAGAAGGTGTACTGGACTCAGACCAGTTGAAGAAGGTGTACTGGACTCAGACCAGTTGAAGAAGGTGTACTGGATTCAGACCAGTTGAAGAAGGTGTACTGGACTCAGACCAGTTGAAGAAGGTGTACTGGACTCAGACCAGTTGAAGAAGGTGTACTGGACTCAGACCAGTTGAAGAAGGTGTACTGGACTCAGACCAGTTGAAGAAGGTGTACTGGACTCAGACCAGTTGAAGAAGGTGTACTGGACTCAGACCAGTTGAAGAAGGTGTACTGGACTCAGACCAGTTGAAGAAGGTGTACTGGACTCAGACCAGTTGAAGAAGGTGTACTGGACTCAGACCAGTTGAAGAAGGTGTACTGGACTCAGACCAGTTGAAGAAGGTGTACTGGACTCAGACCAGTTGAAGAAGGTGTACTGGACTCAGACCAGTTGAAGAAGGTGTACTGGACTCAGACCAGTTGAAGAAGGTGTACTGGACTCAGACCAGTTGAAGGAGGAGGCAACAATGCTCACACTATTGTACAAAGACCATTTATTTTCAAGGACACAACTGATCATCAATCTATAATCAATGAAGAAAACGTTCACAGAAACAGAAATAATTCATGAGGAACAAAAGAAGCAACAATGTTTCATCATAAATGTCTCCTGCACACTTCTCCTTCACTTGCATCGACTTTACTTCCTCCTTTAGACACAACAAGGCCCAGAATGCTGTGTGCGTCAGCATGTAGAGTTACAGTGAGAGTGATATGAAGTTTCTAGAACAGTGTCTGCATGAGATGCTATAAATCCTTTGAGCTCAGAGTTTCAGGAGGGCAGTGATCCACTTTGGTCTCCAACATCCTGACAAGAAACTATCACTGAGTCCACACTGAACAACAAACACACACAGGAGTTCTTCTGCAGCACAAAGCAGCAGCAACATCCTCATCTTCTCACCTACAAACATTCTGGACAATGACCCCAGAGATCAGCTGGACGCTGACAAGAACAGATCCATGTCAACAAGTTTCTCTCCTCCATCTTGTGACTTCTGACACATCAGTCCAGATGTTCACCTGCAGCTCAGGTGTTCCAACAAAGTTGCAGAGCCTCGTTCTTCAGGTGGGAGGGACTCAGTGAGAATGTGTGTACGGATGTAGCAGCTCAGACAGACTGGGTTGTTCAAGTCCATTAAGAGCTTTAAAAGCAAATGAAAGAATTTTAAAATGAATCCTAGAACGTACGAGCAGCCAGTGCAGAGAGGATAAAACAGGAGACGTGGTCAAACTTTGTGCCAGTTTGAAGTGGTGCAGCAGCGTTCTGTAGCCTCTGAAGCTGACAGATACATGAGTCACCGGCTTCACTTTAGCCTCAAATGGAAAAAACTTGTTTTAACAACAGCTCTGATGTGATTTTATCGTTTTAGTCCAGTATCAACTTTGAAGTCTAGATCCTAATGTCTAAATAACGAAGTACTCTGGCTGGTTTTAAT
>JBBPBX010020409.1:18454-29180 GCA_038048925.1 Garcialebias charrua | reverse complement strand
TACACCCCTGAATAGTGGATCAGATCTGGACACGATTCGGAAAGGCAGACGTAGATCTGTTCACATCCAGGGAAAAGGCTCACCTAGTTGTGTTTTTCTCCATACGGGACGCAAACGCATCACTAGGGGGTAGATGCGTTAGCCCACCAGTGGCCAGCAACGAGGCGTTATTACGCCTTCCCACCTGTGGCTTTGATCCAAGCAACACTGGAGCGTGTGCGCAGAGAGGCCCTCTCACTAATCCTGGTCGCTCCAAGGTGGACAAAGAGGGCCTGGTTTGCAGAGATATCACTGCTGCAGGGACACCATTGCAGCTGCCTGTGAGCAGAGACCTCCTGTCGCAGGCCTACGGGCAGATATGGCATCTACGTCCAGAACTCTGGCTGCTTTGGGTTTGGCCCCTGAAAGGGACAAATTAACGGCCTCAGACCTACCTAGTAATGTGATGAACACAATTCAGAGTGCACATGCAATATCAACCCAAACACTTTATGCCTGAAATGGCGTGTGTTTGAGGCCTGGTGTCTGAAGAGAAATATTATCCCATATTCCAGTAATATAGCACAGGTTCTCACATTTCTGCATGACTTGCTAGAAAAGGGTCGCTCCTTTTCTACAATTAAAGTATTTTTGTCCGCTATTTCATCGTGTCATGAGGGATGGGGAGGAAATTCCCCTGGTGCCCACCCTCTTACGATCCGGTTCATGAAGGGAGTGTTGAGAAAAAGACCTCCATGCAGAGTTTTTGCTCCTAAATGGGACCTGTCACTGGTACTGGACGCTCTCTGCGGACCGCCATTTGAACCATTACAGAGCATTAAAATGGATTTACTGTCTTATAAGACGGCGCTCCTGCTAGCTCTGTGTTCTGCAAAGCGCATGGGTGACCTCCACGCCCTGTCAATTCACCATATGTGCACCCAGTTTGCTCATGATGGGTCAAAAGTCACATTACGCCCAAACCCTGCATATATAACTTGTTTTATTTGAGTTTTGCTTTTGTTGCACATTGTAACACTTTGAGATTTTTATTAATGAAAAGTGTGTTAAAATTAAATTCATTATTATTAAATGTGCCTAAAGTCCCAACTTTGAACTACAAAAGCCTGGGCTTTGAACTGTCAGCCTTTCCTCCTCCTCCTGTTCTAACTGAAGAACAGGAGCGCTTGAACGTGCTCTGCCCTGTGCGGGCTCGGAGCATCTATATGGAGAGAACAGGAAGATGGCGGAAGACCAATCAGCTGTTTGTATGCTTCGCTAAGCTTGCGGCAGGCAGGGTCTTATCAAAGCAGTGCCTCTCTCACTTGGTTACGGAGGCCATCTCGAGAGCATACAGCAGTAAAGGTCAGCAGGCACCTAGCGGGATACATGCACACTCAACCCGAGGTTTAGCTACCTCATGGGCTTTGTTTAAGGGTGTTTCAGTAGCAGAAATTTGTGTTGCTGCAAACTGGGCATCTCTTAACTCGTTCATAAAACACTACAGCCTGGACGTCACAACACATGACGTCACACAGGCAGTGCTCTCTGCACAAGAGAGTTGAACGTATTACCGCCTGTCAATTTGGGGCCTAAAGTTCTGCACATGCATTTCCGGGGCGTGAGGATAAGTTCACATATCAATGTGTTGCACCGCAGTGAACTGACTGAAAGGGAACTGGAGGTTATGCACCATAACCAATGTTCCCTGAAGGAAGGGAACAAGGTGCAACACAAGTTGGCCCCTCCAATGCTTAAAGCTCGGCGAAGTGCTTGCAGATGGCGGACGTGAGACGGGCAGCGTCCTTTATACCAGAGGGGCGGGGCCCTTGGTGACGCTGAAGTCTCACTGGCCTTAAAAAAGGTGTGTTTAAAATTATTCAGGTGAACCGCGCAGGGGTGCAAATTCCCATATCAATGTGTTGCACCTTGTTCCCTTCCTTCAGGGAACATTGGTTATGGTGCATAACCAGTTTCTCCGCGGTGTCCATCCAAAAGGCTGTGTGCGTTAGCATCTTAGCACCTCCAATAGCTGCGCGTGTTGGCATCTTAGCCCCTCCAATAGCTGCGCGTTAGCATCTTAGCCCCTCCAAAAGGCTGCCACAGCTGTTTCTCCACGTTTTAGCATGTTAGCTCGGTGTCCATCCAACATCTGCGGCTGCCAGGCGGACATCGAGGCGAGCTCCGCCGCCCGTAGGCTCCCTGACCCCGGTGGGGCGTTAGCATCCAACCGTCCATCCTAAAGCTAGGCTTGTTAGCCTAATAACCTGGAGACAGTAATTCACGCATTTATTACATCTAGGCTTGATTACTGCAATTCACTTCTGCTTGGCGTCAGTCAGGCCACCATTGCAAGACTACAACTGGTTCAGAACGCAGCAGCCCGATTTTTAACTAGTACACGCAAAAGTGAGCACATTACACCAGTCTTGGCCTCCCTGCACTGGCTACCGGTTCATCTTCGAATCCAGTTCAAAATTCTCTTGTATGTCTACAAATCACTGAACAGTCTCGCCCCCGCCTATCTCTCAGATTTGATACACCCATATGTCCCACCACGTGCTTTGAGGTCAGATGACCGGGTACTTTTTTTTTTAATATATATATTTTTTTGCTTTTTCGGGCACTAGTGGCCTTTATTAGAGAGGGCGAAACAGGTAGAGAGGGGGGAGACACCACAGAAATGTGCTTGTCGGTTCTGGGACGTGAACCCACGACGCCTGTGGAGAGGCTCAGCCTCCAGCTTATGTACCGCCAGCTTTAACCACTACACCAAAGCTGCGGCACAGGACTGGGTACTTTTAAAGGGGACCACACATTCAAAATTCACTTTTTAATGTTTTTTTTACTGAACTTTGGGTATGTACTTCATAAAAAAACAGTCCTAGTGCTAAAAAAATGCACCCAGTGGTTTATTTACTCTAAGTATATTTATTTATCTTTGATAGAAACACTCCGATTGCACTTCCTGCGGTTTGTGACGTCACAAACCGTAGCCACAACCCACACCAAACCTGAGTCCAGCCCCTCAACTAGCAACCCCTGGTGCGGCTCAACCCACTTCAGTATAAAAAACGTCACGGTTGCCGAGCAGTTTAGGAACTGACCTGGCGGTCATTTATTTATTTATTCATTTATTTAGCCCCCGGGGGGGCTATGGGCTCAGCCCTGCTCCAGCCAGCAGCACATCTTGAGTAAAACCAGAATGTTTTATTACCTTGTTTGAATGAACTCTGTCTCGTTGAAACTGTGCACACACACTCTCGCGGTTTGGACTTGTTTCTTATATGATGAAGGACTGCTCTTGCACAACTGTCAGTTTGGTCGAGCGGTTACGACACTTGAGCGGCACGCAGGAGACCAGAGTTCGCATCTTGTCAACGGCATCGTTTTTTTTCCCCCTTTTTATTTAAAGCCTTTTGTTTCGGAGAAATCGGGGTGAAACTAGATATATACATCGACATAATAATACTTTATAATTGTTATTTTTACGTTTTAGTTCAATTTTTAGTGTAATATCGCTCCCAACGCGCAGCCGGCAGAAAACTGTGCACACACACACACTTACTCGCGGGACGACAGTCTGTACCATCAAGCACCACTGATCGATATATTTTCAGATTAGCAACTTATTTATTTTAAGAATACCTTTCACTTCATCAAAATCTAATCAAAACTTCAGCGTTCTAAATGTAGGTGGTTGTGATTGTTTCTTATACGATGAAAGACTGCTTTTTGCATAACTGCCCGGTTGGTCTAGAGGTAGTGAATTGGACTCGTTATCCGAAGGACA
Organism: Garcialebias charrua; assembly: GCA_038048925.1. Taxonomy (NCBI): domain Eukaryota; kingdom Metazoa; phylum Chordata; class Actinopteri; order Cyprinodontiformes; family Rivulidae; genus Garcialebias; species Garcialebias charrua. The sequence continues at coordinate 25,408 of JBBPBX010020409.1, read as the reverse complement.
CGGGTTCGCTTCCCGGTCGCGGCATCTTTTTTTTTTTTTTTTTCCGGAGAGATCGGGCTGCAGTTAGCTGCTGGCTTTTGAGGACAGTGTGGGTCCGGTCCGGTCAGAGGTTAGGTTGCCTCATATGGACAAATTAACTGGAAACACTCTTTGCGTTTGTCTGGATTGGATGTGCAGCCGTGGACCAAAGCGCTGCATGCAACTAGCAGGAGCTACGCGGGCTGTTTGTTACCGAAGGAGGAGGAAGAGCTCGGATTCGGGAGGGCATGATAAAAAGGAGCAGCTAATGGCGGCGCACACAAACAGCTTTCGGTAAGTTATTTTTTAAGCTAGCACTAACAGTAAGTCAAACGAGTAATAAAAAAAGGCTAATTTTAAAACAACAACAGATTTGAGATACTGGCAGTTACAGAGGGCGGAGACAGAGTTTTGACGGGCGTGGACTTCAGAGCTCATTATCATAAACAGGTCGTTTAGAACGGAAGTTAGAAATGGCAGAATTAAAAAGGGTATAATTTATTATCTAAGAATTATTTTTTGTATTAAATTTAATGAACGGGGTCTGGATAGCACACAGACATACCATAAAAATTTAAAAAACCAATATGTGGTCCCCTTTAAGAGTTCCAGTAACTCGCCTTAAACGCAGAGGTGACAGGGCCTTCTCAGTAGCAGGCCCAATACTTTGGAACGAGTTACCGCTGCTCGTCAAACAGGCCCCCTCCCTCTCAGTTTTCAAATCCCGGTTAAAAACTCACTACTATTCTATTGCTTTCAACACCAGCTGATTTGTATTTGATCGTTTTATTTATTTATTTATGATCTGCAATGTTTTTATGTCTTTCATTGTGTGTGTTGCCTGTTGTTTGTTTGTTTGTTCAGCACTTTGGTTTGGACTTGTTCCTGTTTAAAGTGCTTTATAAATAAAATGGTATGGTATGTTATCTCGTTGCTCCTCCGGTCCAGCTCGCTGTCTGCTGCTTCACGCGGCCCACAGCGTCGTTTTCCTTGGTCCATCCGTCCCTCCGCAAAACCGCCGTTAAGTTCCCAGCTCATGTATCCGAGCGCAGCAACCTCTGATCGGACACGGTCCGTCCGAAGCTGGCTGTCGAGGCCGGAGCTAACTGGCTAAACTGGCGGGCCTGCCGAAAACTGTCGGAAACTATTGGAAACTGCCTGAAACTTTGTAAATCGGCTTAAAAAAAATTATAATACTTTATTTATTAAAGCCAGTTATCGCACTCATCACTGTGAGCTTTACGTCAAATCTGGCTGGTCATCTCTCAGCACTCGCAGATACACTCACTGGATATCCTTCATCTACAAGACCCTCCTAAACCTAGTCCCGTCATACCTCACCTCCTTAATACAAACATCACACAGTCATTACTCCCTGCGCTCTAACGATTTAGTCCTCCTGTCAGTTCCTCCTGTCAGAACTGAACTAGGAAAAAGAGCATTCAGCTTCGCCGTCCCCTCAGCCTGGAACAACTTACAGAAAGATCTGAAACTATCAACATTCATCTCTCCTGGATCCTTTATGTCAACCGTAGTAGAAAATGTCATCAAGAAACTTGACCATTGCAGATGTTTCTAACCATTACTTATCCAATATACATGTCATTGTTGATTTTTTAACTTTATTTACACAACCGAGGTCTGTCTGCTTGTTTTGTATATAATGTATATAGAAATCTGTCATATCCTGTTGGTTTTGAACTGTCAACATCTGTTTACTGTGATTGTAGTTTTCTTTATTTTCTTTTTGATAAGTGCAAATGCCTATTGCCAATGTGACGTGTGCTGCTGACCACTTGACCAGGTCACCCTTGTAAAAGAGATCTCGATCTCAACGGGCTCTACCTGGTTAAATAAAGGTGATTGATTGATTGATTTAAAACAAACACAGCTGCAACAAAGTGCTGTACACATGAAATCAAGAACATTTAAACACACATTTTTTCCATTAAATTTTTTTTAAATATTTTTATTAATAAGATGCATTCGTTAAGTCGAATCGCCGTAAGTCGAGACCGCCCTAAGTCGAGGATCACCTGTATTTTTTTAGTTTGTGAGTCAATGAGACATTTTAGTCTCAAGATCTTGAGGCGTGGAGCCACTTTAAATCCTGATGCATCGTATTTTAATTGTATTACTCATTAATGTGTTTCCAGTTTTTATGTGTAGTTGAGTGTATTTATTTTAGAGCGATACAATACTGTACACAAAAAGTCACAATTTACAGCTTTAATAAACTATAATTTAGATAAAAAAATATTTGATCACATACTAAGGCTTTGTGTTTCAGTTGAAATGCTTGAAACAGTTGGATGGTACCTAACAGGTTTTGAAGCTGCGCCTCTCGTTTTTTCTGGCGGTTTCTGTGGCTTTGATACAGTTCTTTGTTTAGTCTAGAGGAGGAAGTGAAAGCAGACAAACCACAGTAAAACCACAATTTCACTTTCCAAAGGATCCCAAAATAAAGTGTCTCTTACTGAAAAGAGAATTGTTGGAGCTTTTATACCTGTCCTCGCATCATAAAGACTAATTCTGGAGGTCGGCCTCAGTGCACGACTGGAGCTGACAGTTGGATTATTGATGAGCTTCTTTTGTACAACTGTAAACTGTTCAACCAAACTAAGAACGAGTGAGGGACAAAAACCAGGATTTATTGGGATACATTCAGTGATGTTATAGTTACATTGAAAAAGTAACTTAGTTAAGTTACTGATTAGTCCTTGGGAAAAGTAACTTAGTTAAGTTACTGATTACTTGATTTGGAAAGTAACTAAGTTAGATTACTAAGTTACTTTATTAGTTACTTTCAGCAGCTGCTGACAAGAACCCTCTGTCACAATACATATAAAATTTAAATGTTTTAATAAAATAATTACTAATAAAAATATTCAAAAAACAAAATAGTCTTTCTTGACTTCATTAAACATAAATACTTGTTTTTATAAAACATAAAATAGTCTGAGTTCATTAAACAAATACTTTTTATAAAAAATAAGGTAGTATTTCTTGATTTCAATATCATAAATGAAGGTTGAATGAATAAAGAAATACTTGCTTTATATAAAAAATAGTGTCTTTCTTGACTTCACTAAACAAATAATATTTTTACAAAAAAGACTTATAAAATGTTTATTTTGAAAATGTGTCAAGTAAACAATACGTTTGTATGAAAATAAATAAAAGCATGAGCCACATGGCCCAGCACAGAAGATCAACATCATCAGGTCAGGACTCTGCGGTCTACACTCATCTCCAGGCAGAGGTCACTCTTTCAGGGATGAAGATGTTCACATCCTTGATAGAGAGGAATGATGGTTTGAGAGAGGAGTAAAGGAGGCCATCTTTGTGAAAAGAAACCGTCCATCATTAAACAGAGGTGGAGGCCTCCGTGTTCAACTGTCCCCCTCTTACAGTGCTGTTATTGCTAGTATCACTCAGCCCTCTGTAAATAGCAAACAACCATCTTCTTCTTCTTCTTCTTTCGGCTTTTCCCTTTTCAGGGGTCGCCACAGCGAGTCATCCTCCTCCACCTCACTCTGTCCTCTGCATCCTCTGTCCTCACTCCAACTACCTTCATGTCCTCTCTAACTGCATCCATATATCTCCTCTTTGGTCTCCCTCTTTGTCTTTTTCCTGGCAGCTGCATTTCTAACATCCTTCTACCAATATACCCACTGTCCCTCCTCTGGACATGTCCAAACCATCTCAGTCTGGCCTCCCTAACTTTATCTCCCAGTTGTTCAACATGTGCTGTACCTCTGATGATCTCATTCCTGATCTTATCCATCCTTGTCACTCCTAAGGAGAACCTCAGCATCTTCATTTCTGCTACTTCCAGTTCTTTCTCCTGTCTTTTTGTCAATGACACTGTCTCCAGACCATACAACATAGCTGGTCTCACCACTGTCTTGTAAACTTTTCCTTTGACCTTTGCTGACACCTTTTTGTCACAAATCACTCCTGAAACTTTTCTCCATCCACTCCATCCTGCCTGGACTCTCTTTTTCACCTCTTTACCACATTCCCCATTTTCCTGGACAGTGGACCCCAAGTACTTGAAGTCCTGCACCTTTGTGACCTCTGCTCCTTGTAGCCTCACTGTTCCACTGGCCTCCCTCTCATTCACACACATGTACTCTGTCTTACTACGACTGACTTTCATTCCTCTTCTTTCAAGAGCATACCTCCACCTCTCCAAGTTCTCTTCCACTTGTTCCCTGTTCTCACCACAGATCACAATGTCATCTGCAAACATCATAGTCCATGGGGATTCCTGCCTGACCTCATCTGTTAGTCGGTCCATCACCAGAGCAAACAAGAAGGGGCTCAGAGCCGATCCTTGATGCAATCCCACCTCCACCTTGAAGCTATCTGTCACTCCCACAGCACATCTCACCACTGTCCTGCTGTCCTCATACATGTCCTGTACCAGTCTAACATACTTTTCTGCCACTCCAGATTTCCTCATGCAATACCACACCTCTTCTCTTGGTACCCTGTCATATGCTTTTTCTAAATCCACAAACACACAATGGAGTTCTTTCTGACCCTCTCTGTACTTCTCTATCAACATCCTCAAAGCAAAGATGGCATCTGTGGTGCTCTTTCTTGGCATGAAACCATACTGCTGCTCACAGATAGTCACATCTTGTCTAAGTCTTGCTTCCACAACTCTCTCCCAGATCTTCATTGTGTGGCTCATCAACTTAATTCCCCTGTAGTTGCTACAACTCTGTACATCACCCTTGTTCTTAAAAATGGGAACCAGCACACTTCTTCTCCATTCTTCAGGCATTTTCTCACCCTCAAATATTCCATTAAATATTTGAGTCAAAAACCTCACTGCCATCTCTCCAAGACATTTCCAAACCTCCACTGGTATGTCATCAGGTCCTACTGCCTTCCCCTTCTTCATTCTTTTCAGAGCTTTCCGGACTTCACCCTCACTAATCTTTCCCACTTCCTGGTCCACAGTTTCTATTACCTCCACTCTTCTTTCTCTTTCATTCTCTTCATTCATTAGCTCCTCAAAGTAATCCTTCCATCTTCCCATCACACTCTCCTCACTTGTTAGAACATTCCCATTCCCATCTTTAATAAGCCTAACCTGCTGCACATCCTTTCCAGCCTGATCCCTCTGTCTTGCCAATCGGTACAAGTCCTTCTCGCCCTCTTTAGTGTCCAGTCTCCCATATAACTCATTGTACGCCCTCTGCTTTGCCTTAGCTACTTCCCTCTTTGCTCTATGTCCCATCTCCTTATATTCCTGTCTCCTCTCTTCAGTCCTCTCACTGTCATATTTCTTCTTGGCTAATCTCTTTCTTTGAATGGCGTCCTGCACTTCACTATTCCACCACCAGGTTTCCTTATCATCCATTCTCTGTCCAGATGACACACCAAGTACCTTCCTACCTGTCTCTCTAATTACTGTTGCTGTAGTAGCCCAGTCACTTGGAAGCTCTTTCTTACCACCCAGAGCCTTTAACAGCTCGTCTCTGAATTTCTCACAACATTCTTCCTTCTTTAGCTTCCACCATTTGGTCTTCTTCTCTGGTTTTACTCTTTTTCTCTTCTTCGCAACAACAGTCATTCTACACACAACCATCCGATGCTGTCTGGCCACGCTCTCCCCTGCTACAACCTTACAGTCTCCAATCTCTCTCAGGTTTCCTCTTCTACACAGAATGTAATCGACCTGTGTACTCCTTCCTCCACTCTTATAGGTCACTCTATGTTCCTCCCTCTTTTGGAAATAGGTATTGACTATAGCCATTTCCATTCTCTTGGCAAAATCCACCACCATCTGTCCTTCCTGGTTTCTTTCCTTGACACCAAACCTACCCATCACTTCCTCATCCCCTCTGTTTCCTTCACCAACATGTCCATTCAGGTCTGCTCCAATCACCACTCTTTCCTCCCTGGGAATACTCTCTATCACTTCATCCAAATCTTTCCAAAATGTATCTTTCTCCTCCCCATCACATCCAACCTGTGGAGCATAACCACTTACTATGTTTAGCATCAGACCTTCTACTTCTACCTTTAGACACATCACCCTATCTGACACTCTCTTCACCTCTACTACATTCTTTGCCAACTCCTCCTTCAGGACCACCCCTACTCCATTTCTCTTTCTATCCACACCATGGTAAAACAGTTTGAACCCTGCTCCAATGGCAAACAACCATCAGGGTGCTAAATATCCATTGTTAGGCTGATGGTCCTCCTTGATCATGTGAGCAGCTGGTTTCAGCTGTCATCAGCCAACTGGTTGATCCACTGTGAGAGGGTGCTATTTATAAGACAGCTGAACACAGCATCTCAGACTGAGGAAGTCTTTTGGACGAAAGATAAAACGTTTCTACAATTTTTTTGCTTTGTTTTGTTTTTTGAATGTCCAGAGGACCAGACTTAGCTTTTTTCGATTTTTCTACCTGGATTATTGAGCATGCATCAGGGTCATCATCACACACTTAGCTGCAAGTGATCTCTGGTGGATTTCCCTGAAGAGGAAGAAGACAGCTGCTACCTCTGTCCCAGACTGGAAATAAAACACAGAGGTAAAAAAAAAAAAAGTTAATAAGATTTTAATTTTAAATTAAAAAGGTTAATTATATATGATAATAAAATAATACCTCTTCTTGAACGGTTGAGGTGGTTGGATCTCTTGGTCATCATCACCAGGGCTTTAATCAGCTCCAGGACTTGTTGACACTATCAGTTTTAGTTTTTTCATAAAGTGATGAACTTTTTGCTTAAGTGTTGACATGATGGACGTGATGGAAGATGTGGTAGCGACGCTCAGTTAATTTAAAGCCTGCACATCAACAACGTTTCAGACGTAGATCCAGAGCTTTAAAAACTTACAGTTTGTGTTATTGATCTGGACTGATCTAATTTACCTGATGAAGGTTGTTTTAATGCAGCTGCTGTTAG
>JBBPBX010020409.1:0-18309 GCA_038048925.1 Garcialebias charrua | reverse complement strand
CAGTCTCTGTGAAACAAAGTCCACACACGGTTTTGGATTTGCGCTCGTGTTTTAACAAGAAAGCCACAACGTTCCTAAACAAACAGGAGACAGCAGCGAGATGCTAATGCTAACGCGTGCTACAAGATAATAACACCGGTCGCATAGACCGACGTCACTCCTTGAGTCTTTTTTTAAATAGCTCCCCCCGAGACTCATTGACGAAATCAAATAAAATTACAGTTCTACAGAAAATGACAAAAAAGTAACGCACAATAATTTGGAGTGAGTAACTTTAATCTGATTACTGGATTTTGAAATAGCAACGCGTTAGATTACACGCTACTGAAAAAAGTGGTCCGACCAGAGTAACGCGTTACAAAGTAACGCGTTAGTGACATCACTGGATATATTCAATTAAATTAAAAACTACTTTAATAATCCCAAAGGGAAATTACTGTAAATGTTTTAACGTGTTATCCTCGTTTCATTAAGAGATGTTATAGATGCTGATGGCTGTAGGCAGGCATGATCTCTTGTAAAGGTCCGTCCCAGTGGATCAGAAGAAACTGGATTCAGGTGCCGTCCGATCCATACAAATCGGCTGGCCTCTCAGTTCCTCCGGGCTGCAGGATCGCTCGGATTCTGGGCAGAACTCCTCCAAGAGCGATGGCCACTCCTCCCAGCAGCCTGCTGAGCTCCTCGTCGCTGCGGGCTGCCGGCTGCAGGTGCCGTGGCTCGATCCCGGTCCTTCTGCTGTCACAAGCTGCGTTTCCTGCCCTTTCCAGGATCTCAGTGGTCAGGCACTCGAGCACAGCCAGCAAGGAGACGGGAATGCATCTACAGCACCTCCTTTTCAACTCATTTGAAATTTGGTTGGGGCTGTAGCTGAGATATTATTTGAGCTTTTGAGCTGTTAATCAGATGCTCCCAGTTATTAAAAAAGCACCTTGTTGTTATGGTCACACATCATAACAAATGTCTAAAAACAAAGATATTTCAGTAAAAATCCTTCCAGTTGCACAGCATCCGGTACCAAAGGAAACAATCACCCACAAAAGATGATTTACATACAGAAAAAGAGAAGTTTCCAAAAGCAAAATCTCAGATGCTGCCATCCAATAGCTGTGATGTTCTCTATATGTTGGTGACTTAGTTGTTGCAATGTTATTAAAGCAAACAGCAAATAAATGTCATGCATTCACACTCAGATGAACAACTAATTTCTTACCTGTTGTAGATGGCTCTTTGAACCACCTCAAATAGTGAGTTGTCGTCTTCAAACGACTTTATTTTGAACTGTTCAGCAAAACAATCTAAACTCTTCCACCAATAATGCAGCAGCTCGGCTTTTAACCAGTACACGTAGGTCTGAGCACATTACACCAGTTCTCTCCTCCCTTCACTGGCTCCCCGTGCGAACTAAAGTCTACTTTAAAATCCTGATGTGGACATATAAATGCCTAAATGGCCTCGCTCCCCTCTACCTCTCAGAGCTGCTGGAACCATATGTTCCATCGCGGGCCCTGAGATCTTCCGAGCAGATTCTTTTGACGGTTCCAAAAACACGACTGAAGCTCCGAGGAGATTGGGCGTTTTCAGTCATCAAACTTTGGAACAACCTGCCCGCAACATTAGACAGGCCTCCTCCCTTCACATGTTCAAATCCCTGCTAAAAACTCATATTTTCTCTCTGGCGTTTCATACTGTGTGAGCTGACTTAGTGTATATATTTTATCCTGTGTTTTCATTTTAACGCTGTTCTTATACATTTTTGTTATATTTTTACTGCTGTTAATTTAATAGTTTTACCATTAGTGCGTGCTACGGTTTCTGTAATTTTTTAAAATCTCTTTGATGTTGTTTGTGAAGCACTTTGATAACAGTTTATCTGTTTTAAACTGTGCTATATAAATAAAGATGACTTGACAATAATGCACTGTACACTTTATAGAATTTTTTCTGGTTATAGTGGTGGCAACGGCTAGATGTGGCACTTCCTGTGCAGCCTGGGGCACATCCTGCAGGAATGTCACAATATTCTATCAAGAATATATTTAAAGTAACACGGATAACAATGTCAAGGTGTATAAAATAGTTTATTTTTATCAGTAAATCGGTTTAAACAAAACTGCTTTCTGCCAAAAACTGATGCATTTTTATTCGTTTACACGTTTCTCTCTCAACTCTCTACTTTCTTGGACATTTTCCACGTTTTGACTGGTTTCTGTGGACCGGTCTTCACCAGTGACCCTCCTCTTTCTCGGATCACTTTCACCGTGACACTAATCCACATGTCACAGATGTCAACAGGGTTCCTCGTTACAAACGTGCACGAGGCTGAGAAAGAGGAGAAAAAGCAGGTCACTGGGGAATAAAGAGGATTTACTCGAGGGATTTCTACAAAATCTGACCCAGAATTCAATGAAAGAACAAGAACAGCAGCAGAATGAAAGAAAATATCTCAGACTGGGATAAAATAATTAATTACAGCCCTGATGTACGTAGTTTTTGGTTTGGACATTTACAGTTTTTGGTCTGGACATTTACAGTTTTTGGTCTTGGTATTGAAAGAAACCAGCCACTAGGTAGCACAAGCCAGTGTATCTCTTGTGCCGGTCCCAAGCCCGGGTAAATGGTGAGGGTTGTGTCAGGAAGGGCATCCGCTGTAAAACACTTTTGCCAAAACCATAATGCAAGTTCATCAAAGTGAAACCATACCGGATCGGTCGAGGCCCGGGTTAACAACGACCGCCACCGGTGCTGTTGACAAACAGGGTGCCGGCGGAAATTGTGCTACTGTTAGTCGAAGACCCCGAGGAGGGAAACGTGTCAGGAGACAGAGGGAGAGGAGGAAAGTGAAGAATGTAGGACTGAGGGTTGCAACTCTAAATGTGGGGACAATGACAGGCAAAGGTAGAGAGCTGGCTGACATGATGCAGAGAAGAAAGGTAGATGTTTTATGTGTCCAAGAGACCAAGTGGAAGGGCAGCAAGGCTCGCAGTATTGGAGCAGGGTTCAAACTGTTTTACCATGGTGTGGATAGAAAGAGAAATGGAGTAGGGGTGGTCCTGAAGGAGGAGTTGGCAAAGAATGTAGTAGAGGTGAAGAGAGTGTCAGATAGGGTGATGTGTCTGAAGGTAGAAGTAGAAGGTCTGATGCTAAACATAGTCAGTGGTTATGCTCCACAGGTTGGATGTGATGGGGAGGAGAAAGATACATTTTGGAAAGATTTGGATGAAGTGATAGAGAGTATTCCCAGGGAGGAAAGAGTGGTGATTGGAGCAGACCTGAATGGACATGTTGGTGAAGGAAACAGAGGGGATGAGGAAGTGATGGGTAGGTTTGGTGTCAAGGAAAGAAACCAGGAAGGACAGATGGTGGTGGATTTTGCCAAGAGAATGGAAATGGCTGTAGTCAATACCTATTTCCAAAAGAGGGAGGAACATAGAGTGACCTATAAGAGTGGAGGAAGGAGTACACAGGTCGATTACATTCTGTGTAGAAGAGGAAACCTGAGGGAGATTGGAGACTGTAAGGTTGTGGCAGGGGAGAGCGTGGCCAGACAGCATCGGATGGTTGTGTGTAGAATGACTGTTGTTGTGAAGAAGAGAAAAAGAGTAAAATCAGAGAAGACCAAATGGTGGAAGCTAAAGAAGGAAGAATGTTGTGAGAAATTCAGAGACGAGCTGTTAAAGGCTCTGGGTGGTAAGAAAGAGCTTCCAAGTGACTGGGCTACTACAGCAACAGTAATTAGAGAGACAGGTAGGAAGGTACTTGGTGTGTCATCTGGACAGAGAATGGATGATAAGGAAACCTGGTGGTGGAATAGTGAAGTGCAGGACGCCATTCAAAGAAAGAGATTAGCCAAGAAGAAATATGACAGTGAGAGGACTGAAGAGAGGAGACAGGAATATAAGGAGATGGGACATAGAGCAAAGAGGGAAGTAGCTAAGGCAAAGCAGAGGGCGTACAATGAGTTGTATGGGAGACTGGACACTAAAGAGGGCGAGAAGGACTTGTACCGATTGGCAAGACAGAGGGATCAGGCTGGAAAGGATGTGCAGCAGGTTAGGCTTATTAAAGATGGGAATGGGAATGTTCTAACAAGTGAGGAGAGTGTGATGGGAAGATGGAAGGATTACTTTGAGGAGCTAATGAATGAAGAGAATGAAAGAGAAAGAAGAGTGGAGGTCATAGAAACTGTGGACCAGGAAGTGGGAAAGATTAGTGAGGGTGAAGTCCGGAAAGCTCTGAAAAGAATGAAGAAGGGGAAGGCAGTAGGACCTGATGACATACCAGTGGAGGTTTGGAAATGTCTTGGAGAGATGGCAGTGAGGTTTTTGACTCAAATATTTAATGGAATATTTGAGGGTGAGAAAATGCCTGAAGAATGGAGAAGAAGTGTGCTGGTGCCCATTTTTAAGAACAAGGGTGATGTACAGAGTTGTAGCAACTACAGGGGAATTAAGTTGATGAGCCACACAATGAAGATCTGGGAGAGAGTTGTGGAAGCAAGACTTAGACAAGAGGTGACTATCTGTGAGCAGCAGTATGGTTTCATGCCAAGAAAGAGCACCACAGATGCCATCTTTGCTTTGAGGATGTTGATAGAGAAGTACAGAGAGGGTCAGAAAGAACTCCATTGTGTGTTTGTGGATTTAGAAAAAGCATATGACAGGGTGCCAAGAGAGGAGGTGTGGTATTGCATGAGGAAATCTGGAGTGGCAGAAAAGTATGTTAGACTGGTACAGGACATGTATGAAGACAGCAGGACAGTGGTGAGATGTGCTGTAGGAGTGACAGATAGCTTCAAGGTGGAGTAAGTAAGTAAGTAAGTAAAGTTTATTTATATAGCACTTTTCGCAGATAAAATCACAAAGTGCTGTACAACATATAAATAAAAGATTAAAATAAACAGAAGAATTACTGTAGTAACATCTGATTAATCAAAACAATAAGAACAGCTGATAAAAACAAGAACAATTGGTGGAGGTGGGAGTGCATCAAGGATCGGCTCTGAGCCCCTTCCTGTTTGCTCTGGTGATGGACCGACTAACAGATGAGGTCAGGCAGGAATCCCCATGGACTATGATGTTTGCAGATGATATTGTGATCTGTGGTGAGAAGGGAACAGGTGGAAGAGAACTTGGAGAGGTGGAGGTATGCACTTGAAAGAAGAGGAATGAAAGTCAGCCATGTGTGTGAATGAGAGGGAGGCCAGTGGAACAGTGAGGCTACAAGGATCAGAGGTCACAAAGGTGCAGGACTTCAAGTACTTGGGGTCCACTGTCCAGGAAAATGGGAAATGTGGTAAAGAGTGAAAAAGAGAGTCCAGGCAGGATGGAGTGGATGGAGAAAAGTTTCAGGAGTGATTTGTGACAAAAAGGTGTCAGCAAAGGTCAAAGGAAAAGTTTACAAGACAGTGGTGAGACCAGCTATGTTGTATGGTCTGGAGACAGTGGCATTGACAAAAAGACAGGAGAAAGAACTGGAAGTGGCAGAAATGAAGATGCTGAGGTTCTCCTTAGGAGTGACAAGGATGGATAAGATCAGGAATGAGATCATCAGAGGTACAGCACATGTTGAACAACTGGGAGATAAAGTTAGGGAGGCCAGACTGAGATGGTTTGGACATGTCCAGAGGAGGGACAGTGGGTATATTGGTAGAAGGATGTTAGAAATGCAGCTGCCAGGAAAAAGACAAAGAGGAGATATATGGATGCAGTTAGAGAGGACATGAAGGTAGTTGGAGTGAGGACAGAGGATGCAGAGGACAGAGTGAGGTGGAGGAGGATGACTCGCTGTGGCGACCCCTGAAAAGGGAAAAGCCGAAAGAAGAAGAAGGTCTTGATATTTAAAGTTTTTTTGTTATGATATTCATGGTTTTTAGTTCTGATTTTTTTTTTATCTGCTCCTGGGATTTGTAGTTTTTGTCTTGATGATTCTAGTTTTTTGTTCTGTTTGTAGTTTTTTGGCCATATTTGTATTTTTTGTTCTAATGTTTGTAGTTTATGTTTATTTTTTGTTAGTATTTGTGGTTTTTCTTTTTAAGTTTGTAGTTTTTTGTTCATATTTGTTGTTTTTTGTTCTAATGTTTGTAATTTTTTTGGTAATTTTTGTAGATTTTTGTTCTAATGTTTGTAGTTTTTTGGTCATTTGTAGTGTTTTTTGTCTGGTTTTTTTTGTTCTAACGTTTGTATATTATTTTATTATTATTTTTGGTCAATTTTGTAGTATTTTTGGCCCCGATGTACGTAGTTTTTGGTTTGTATATTTACAGTTTTTGGTTTTGGTATTTAACACTTTTTGTCAACATTTTCATAGTTTTTAGTTCTGTTTTTTTTTTTCTGGTTCTGGGATTTGTAGTTTTTGTATTGATATTTGTAGTTTTTGTCTCTGGCTGCACCTGAGTCTTGAAGAACCTTACTATATTTTGTGTTCCAGCTTCTAAATTTACACACCATTTGTACCTGTCTCTCCAGGTGAGCCCTGGGCTCCACACTGAGTGCTAACCATGCTGCACCAGACCAACGTGACCTCCAGCACCCTGCAGCTGGTAGCGACGGACATGACTGGGATCATGGAGAAGCTGGACACGAGTGAGCTGGACCTGGGCGATCATGAGTATGACATGAACGATGGGACCAAGCCGGGTATCTGACGTCTTTGATGCTTTCTTTGTTTTCACCAGTACCTCATTGGGCTGTGACTACAGAAGTGTTTAGACCCTGAATGACTGTGACGATTCTCTGAACACCTCCAACCTTCTCGTGTCGTGTCACAACATGCAAACAGTCTGTAGCTGTGTGTTTATAAAGGTTTATGTTTTTCCTGCAGGGGATCGGTTGCCTTTTTCCCAGATCTACCACCTGGTGGGTTTCAAGGATCCCAAGGCGAAGGTGTTCCTGTCCTCTCCAATTACAGCCAAAATCAAGGAAGTGGAGCGGTTCACCTTAGCTCAGGACCGCTTCAACAAAACCATGCACCGGAGCGTCAACAAGGTGAGCCGCTTGGGTTCGGGGTGATTTGTCCTGAGCTTCACGGGCTGAAGTGTTGGCTAACCGGAGCTTCTGCCGCAGTCGATCCCGTGTCTGTATAAGATCGAGCTGAAGCACGGGGAGTTCACGTGGGTGGTGAAGAAGAAGGAGAAACACTTCGGGGAGCTCCACAGAGAGATGCGGACCTATAAGACCCTTCTGAAGCTGCCGCTGCCCTCGCGCAGGTAAAACCGTATTTGATGATGATGATGATAAATTTTATTTCAGACAGACATTTCACCACAAAACATAATACTGAAGACTTTCATGTTTCCAAGTATAGATACAATCTTAATATCAAATAAACATACCCAATTTTTATATGCTAATATACATTTGTTTCTTTTCCTTTCCTCTAATGGTGACTGTGAGTCTGAAAAGGAGTATGATGAAGTTTAACTTATATTATCATACCCCTTATCCATTCAATAATTCATAGGATAAATAGTCTTCCTGTTGCCTGTATCCCTTCCAGAAAAAAAGAAGTAATATTAATTTTAATAATTAAAAAAATAAAATAAAAAATAAAAACAGTATTTTCTGGACTAGATGAAAGTATCTACATATACCTACTCACGTAGATATACATACACATCTACCTGCATAAATACATAGATAACATTTCCTTATTTACACATCCACATATATTTACACACATATACACAGATCAGCACCCAATTGTCCAAATCATCCTCAGTTCTATCATTACCATCCAATTTCTCACCCTTGATCATCCTTATACTTTTGAATAATAATCATTTTTAGTCTTTTCTTAAAATACCTCATGCTTGGACTTTGCTTCAACTCTTTGGTGAGTTTATTCCAAATCCTCACTCCAATGACCGAAATGCACATTCTTTTCATTGTTGTTCTCACCTTCAAAGTTCTGAAATTCAGGTTTTCTCTATAGTTATATCTCCCGACTTTGTCAGTAAATAAATTTTGTATATTTTCTGGTAATAGTTTGTTTCTAACTTTATACATAAATTGTGCAGTTTGAAACTCTATCAAATCTTGGAATTTAATAAAATTAGAATCAATAAATAAATTGTTAGTATGACAATAAAAATCAACCTTATGAACTAATCGAATGGCTCTTTTCTGTAATGTGCATAATGGTTGGAGCGAGGTTTTGTAAGTGTTGCCCCAAACTTCCACACAGTAATTTAGATATGGCAAAATAAGTGAGCAGTAAATAATATGAAGAGCAGAATAATTTAAAATTTTTCTAGCATTAGAGCATTAGTATTTTACCTGGAACTCTGACGAAGGACCTTCTCACCCGTCGTTCTCCTCACTCCCTGCAGTCACACGGTGAGGAGGAAGACTGTGATGAGGAACGAGGCGATGCCGGTCCTCCCGCGAGAAGAAGGAGGAGAAGAGCTGGACAGAGAGGAGCGAGTCTCCAGCCGCAGGGTTCGTCCTCCGACAGCGATGAGTTCAGATTTGATCCTTCTGTGCGTTAATTTTTTTTTGTTCTGCTACAGAAACAACTGGAGGATTACTTGAACAAGCTGCTTCGAATGCCATTGTACCGGAACCACCACGCTACGGTAAGAAGTTCTGGTAAACTGGACCAGGGAGTTCTCTTCAGTCAACAGTCTTAAGTACAGGTTCTGCAGGGTTTCATGGGGAGATATGGCAAGTTTAAAAGAGTCTTCAGCTCCTGTTCAAAAGAGAACACTGAGCTCGGATACAATGGAAGTCAATGAGTTTAGGTGTGTTTAACGGATTATGCACTGGTCAGTTTTACTGACTGTACAATACCAAATGTAAGAATGAGCAGGTTTACACCTGACATAATCTTAGCATCAAATATTAAACGAGTTCTCTCTTTTTCAGGATTTAAACCAAAATTGTGACTAGGCAAGATGTAATTGACAGGAAACGTTATTATATTTGACCTACCAAAGGCAGAATCATTTAATAACAAATCATTAAATTACATCAACATTTACAAGTGAATTAGTTCTGATCAATTTTCATATAACTTAACCGTCGACAGATTCAATTTTGGAAACGACAGAACAAGCAATAAGATGGCATATTTACTTATTTCTGCAGGCACGTTTAACTTAAAGTTTAGTTACTGGCAAAATATAAAATTTAAGGAGAAGTTTTAGCATGAGAAGGAGGAAAGGTGGAAAGAGGGGGTGAACTATCTTGAATGTTTATAACCAGAAATATAACACTTTCTTCGTGCGATCTCCAGCTGGACATAGGTCCGGTGGGTAAACTATCAGTCCTACAGACAGAGAGACACTGGGTGGAAAAATACAAAAAATACATCCAATTGACTCAAAAAACTTAAACATTTTGTGTTAAAATGTTTAAGAAATCCTCTGTATTAAGCTGTGATTGTAGACAAAGTGTTAAAGATGTGAAAACTGCAGTTTAGTCGTGTAAAGTCCAACTTCCTGTGACCCAGTGAAACTCTGACTGATGGTCCTGCTGTGACAGCTGGGTTTTACCACTCCATGGTCTAGGGTTGTGTTCAAGACCACCTAACCCAAGACCAGAGTGTACCGAGACCAAGACCTCAAATAAAATAAATAAAATATAAAAATGATAAAATATTTTTATTATAACAGTTATATGATGCAACTTTGTTTGCTTTTGAATGAAAGCATCCGCTTTTAGAAAATTCCAAAGCTACAAAACAAAGAAATCAGACATTCAGTGGCGTAACTTCGTGTGATTCAACAGTTAAATTACACAACTGTTAAATTTGAAGCAGTTTCATCACATGTCAAGTCTTAAAAAAACTGAAGTGGCAAAACACTTCATAAGTCCAAACTCATCACCAAGGATAACATATAGTTGCATTAGTTACAAGTATATTCTTTGTGATTTAAATAGGCCAATTTTACAACTGATAATATGGCAGACATCTTCTCCTGCACCCAGACAATCACTTGTCATCCAGTGTTGCCAGATAGTCGAGGTTTTCCAGCCCAAAAATCTGTTAAAAACCACCACATCACACCAAAATCAGCCCAATCAATATATTGTTACAATATATTTACTGTTTGAATATGAACACATCAATACAAGCCAAGGTAATTTAACAATATGTGACTAAACGCAACAATCCAACAAAATTCCCTGAAAAATCAGAATGAAAACTGCCCACTTGGCAGTAAACTGCCCAGTCTGGCCACACTGGGAGTGACGCGTGCGAGTGAAAGGGGGTGGGCGTGACAGCAGTAACAAAAAATGTACAGTATTTAGCAATGAGTTACGTTATCACTTGGATTTGAACCAGTACATTTTACATCCAATAAAAACAACGATGTTAAGAAATAAACTGGACAATATTCTAGTAATTTAGTGACTTTCCACAGTTGTGGTCTTGACTGGTCTTGAAATAAAATCTCGAGTTTGAGACAAAATGATAAATGGTAAATGGAGCTTATTTATATGGCGCTTTCCAGCCCCCTGTGAGGAGCCCCAAAGTGCTTTACAATACCAGCCATCCACCCATTCATTCAGACATTCATACACCGGTAGTGGTAGCCTGCCTTGCAAGGCGCCATCCAGACCTACCGGGAGCAACTCGGGGTTAAGTGTCTTGCCCAGGGACACAACGACACATGGTGGGCGGATGCGGGATTCGAACCTCCAACCTTCCGATCAGGGGTCGACTGCCATTACCACTACACCATGGCCGCCCCGAGACAAGACCAAGACCATCTTGACCGGTCTCAAGACCAATACTGGTCTCGATTACCACACCACTACCACGGTCGTCTTTGGGGAAAAGGTTCTCAGATGTGTGTGAATTTTGTTGATAAAGACGTGCAGCTACCAAAAGTTTGAGCTTTCCCTGATTGAGCTGCACATTTTGATGATTTTGTACAGACTCAAACTCGTTGGGAAGTTTGATGTGATGAAAAAAAAAAACACACAAGTAGAGTGAAATATTTGTCCCTGATTTCCAAACCAGCTAAAAGGACTTCTTACAAATGTACTCGTACAGCTTATTTGTTTACTGTTTTTTGCTTAAAATAATTGTTTTTTTCCAGATGGAATTCATTGAAGTCAGCCAGCTGTCTTTCATCCATGACCTGGGACCAAAAGGCTTGTAAGAAACCCAGTTTCTTTCAATCGAAACACGAGTTTATTGTTTAAAACATTAAAACAATACCTTCTTTGGTTTATAATCTGCAAATTAGTCTAAGAATTGGATGAAGAAGTAATCATGGAGCACATTTTTAGAGAAAATAGGTTGAAACTAAATTTAAATAAAAACAAAAATGTTATCCATATCTGTATACAGTCCCTCATTAATCGCGGGGATCCGTACCTTGAAGCCCTGCGCTAAGTGAAAAACCGTGAAGTAGGAATAGTAGTACAAGTAATAAGTAATTTATTTTAGTATGTACAGGTAGTCCTCGAGTTACGACATTTCGTGGTTACGACGCATCTCCCATTTACAGTACTATGAAAAGCCTTATTTCAAGTTACGCAGTTTTACGTCATAAACGTTGTGACGCAGCGGCGGAAGAATACAGTTTTGTACTGTACGCAGTGCAGCGGCGGAGGAATTCTGCACTGTACTATGAACGCGTTTTTACGTAGTAAACGGAATGCGGAATACGGCGGATGGACCGGTTTTACGTCGTAAACGTAGCGGCGGAGGAATACCGCACTGTACTGTGAACGCGGTTTTACGTCGTAAACGGAATGCGGAATATGGCGGATGGACCGGTTTTACGTCGTAAACGTAGCGGCGGAGGAATACTGCACTGTACTGTGAACGCGGTTTTACATCGTTAACGGAATAAGGAATACGGCGGATGGACCGGTTTTACGCCGTAAACGTAGCGGCGGAGGAATACTGCACTGTACTGTGAACGTGTTTTTACGTCGTAAACGGAATGCGGAATACGGCGGATGGACCGGTTTTACGTCGTAAACGGAATAAGGAATACGGCGGATGGACCGGTTTTACGTCGTAAACGTAGCGGCGGAGGAATACGGCGGATGGACCGGTTTTATGTCGTAAACGTAGCGGCGGAGGAATACGGCGGATGGACCGGTTTTACATCGTAAACGTAGTGGCGGAGGAATACTGCACTGTACTGTGAACGCGGTTTTACGTCTTAAACGGAATAAGGAATACGGCGGATGGACCGAAGACGGCGTCACCAGCATCCCAGTAGGCCATTAACTCTTTTTGCCCTTCATTATGGCTCCCAAACGGATGTGTTTTTTGATAATTATGTAGGGTACTGTGTTAGGATAGGCTAAGTGCTTGGTAATACAGTACTGTACTGTACATGTATATGGTGCAGTATGTACGTATGTTCCGACTTACGTCGAAAATCGGTTTACAACACCGCGTAGGAACGGATCTACGTTGTAAGTCGAGGACTACCTGTATACCGGTATATAAAAGTGTTTTAAACACTTCCCACACTCATGCAGTATTTTAATTGTGTTTCTAAACTCTAAATGCTCTAAAAGAGCACAGCATGTCATGATTTCAGCTCCCTGCCTCCGGCTGCACTCTCGGCCACGCCCACTTATGCGCTCTGCAGGAGATGAGCTGGTCAGCTGCAGATGGAAGCTACTCCCACAGCTGTTGGCTGCACACTGGTGCTAAATCAATCCTTTATTTTTATTTTAAAAAATCCATGCCGAGCGCGCGGCTCGGCTCGTCCATCAGTCAGCCATTGTGTGTCATGTCCAATCTTATTTTGAAAAACCACAATAGAACGAGTCCGCGAAAAACGACCCGCGAAGTAGCGAGGGACGACTGTACATTCACTTCAGTTCAGTGGTTATTGGTGAGTTTGTGCAGGAGACGTGTTGCAGATTGACTGATGGTTCTCTTGGCGTCTTTCAGAGAAGGAATGGTGCTGAAGCGATCCGGCGGCCACAGAATTCCCGGGATGAACTGCTGCGGTCGCAGCAGGATGTGCTACCGCTGGTCCAAACGGTCGGTGAACACAGTCCAGTTCAGCTCCTCCCTGCATTGTTTTCACTCTGTGATTAGACCCGTTCCAAATAATTATTTTTATGATTGTATGGAAAGCTGTTGTTACATTTATTTGGCAACCTTGATAACAAAAGTAATTTCGCCCATGAGTTCAACATTTGGTCGCACTACTTCAGCGTTTTGGTGAAGCTGTTCAACAAACGTTCTTTAGATAACTAGTTGTCTAACTAGATGGAGCAGAAGTTGTACCGGTCGGCCATTTTGCTATAGAAACCCAAAACTTCCTGTTAGTTGGTCTTTAAACACATCGGTCAACCATGGACCCTTAAAGCATTTGTCTGTTTCTAAATCATCATCATCATTATTGAGATCAGTTTTTCTTCTGTGCGCTTTTTTAAATTTATTTTTTACATTAACTCGTTCTGTTAATTGCCTTCTGTTTCAACAATTCATGCCTGAAAACGTTCGGCTCATTCAGGATATTACCACTCTGAATTTTCATATCCGTGCAATTTTTACTTTTTTGGAATTTTTGTCAGCCATGTTTGTCTCATTGAAAATGAATGGAGCTCTCTTCATCTTTCAAACCCTTTAGCTGTTTACATCTTTTTACTGCTCATTTCAGCTTGTTTATGCTATTTTCAGCTTCCTTCAGCTCATTGTAGCTTTTTTCTGCTCATTTAATCTTTTTCATACTGTTTTTTTGTTTTATTTCAGCTCCTTTTCGTGTTTTTTCTTTTAATTTCAGCTTTTTTTGTCCTTGTTTCTGCTTTTCAAGTTCCTTTTAGCTTCTTTCTGCTCATTTTATCTTTTTCCTACTGTTTTTTAGTTTTATTTCATCTCCTTTTCATAATTTTTTTATTTCAGCTTTTTTGTTCTTGTTTCTGCCTTTAAAGTTTATTTTAGCTTCTTTATGCTAATTTCAGCTTCCTTTAGCTCATTTTAGCTTTTTTCTGCTCATTTAATCTTTTTCCTACTGTTTTTTGTTTTATTTCAGCTCTTTTTCATGTTTTTTCTTTTAATTTCAGCTTTTTTTTTGTTCTTGTTTCAGCTTTTCAAGTTCCTTTTAGCTTATTTCTGCTCATTTAATCTTTTTCCTACTGTTTTTTAGTTTTTTTTTAATCTCCTTTTTTTATTGCGGAATCCTGGCAGAAACCAATGCAGATTTGTTCCTGTCTTTGATTTTATACGTCTACCTTATAATGTTTTGCTAGTTTTTTGATACTTTGTTAAAAAAAAAAAAAAAAAAATCTTTTGTTTTTTTCTCTCTTTTTGTTTTCTATTGTTTATTGTTTGTTTGTTTATTGTTTAATGAAATTCTATCACTGCTGTTCATTGTTCTTTAGTTTTAGCAGGTCGCTTTCGTAAATGAGCCCATGAGGTTCAAAAGATTTACCTGACTAAATAAAGGTTGAATGAAAAAATTTAATTTCAGCTTTTTTGATCTTGTTTCTTCTTTTCAAGTTTCTTATAGCTTCTTTTTGCTTCTTTCAGCTTCCTTTAGCTCATTTTAGCTTTTTTCTGCTCATTTAATCTTTTTCCTACTGTTTTTTAGTTTTATTTAATCTCCTTTTCATGTTTTTTTTTTCTTTTAATTTCAGCCTTTTTATTCTTGTTTCTGCTTTTCAAGTTCCTTTTACTTTGCTTATTTCTGCTAATTTCAGTTTCTTTTAGCTAATTTTAGATTTTTGGCTACTTTCAGCTTTTATGTGCTCCTTTTAGCTTCTTTCTTCCCATTTCAGAATTATTTTATGTGTGTGTGCTCGTCAGCCTCTGCTTTCATTTTAGCTTTTGTGCTTTTTTTCAGCTACTTACAGCAGATGTCTGCTAATTTTAGCTGTTTTGTGCTCTGGTAATTTTCTTTCATTTAATTTGAACTTGTTTGTGTTCCTTCTGGTTTTTTTTTCTTCTTCTGCTAATTCATACTTTTTTACATACTTTTTTACATCCCTTTCAGATTGTTTGTGTTAATTTTAGAAAATTTCTGCAGTTCTTAGCTTCTTTCAGCTGCATTTTTAAAAATAATTTCAGATCTTTTTTCCTCTACCTTTTACATTTCGGCTGTTGGTGTATTTCAGGCAAGCTTTAGCTTCTTCAGCAGCTTTCAGCTAAAATCATTCATCAACAAGTGCTGTACGTTCACAGGAACTGACATGTCTCTAGCTGACATCTGTCATACAAGTTAAAGAGTGAACATCAGAACTGGTTTCTTATTGTGGACACAAACTGCGCATGACTTCAATGTTGTGACTTTTATCTGACTAGTCGACTGTGCACATTAAAACTGACGACACTTGTTATCAAGGATGTTCAATAAATACACTGTTTGTGCTCGTTATATTTTATTGTCTGTGGCTGCCATTTTGAGGTGCTTTGTCTTAGTAGTACATAGAAACAGTTTCACGTAGAATCCGTGCATTGGTAACGAGATTTTTTATCAACGGACTTGAGGTATTTGAAGTCAACCTGTTCAAGATGGCTGCCACAGTCAAGAATGGCTCCACCGTGGTCATTTTTACAGATGTTGAGCTGAAAGTTGTTGTGTTGGTAGCTGAAGGTCTTCCTCACCACCAACTCTGAGCTCCAGCAGCTCGAATGAGACCTTTGTTCTCAGCTTTGGCCTGTAGACAGTGGGCCATTTGCATTTTGTTCTGGCTTGGGACAAAGTCGACTCTGAGCTCAGTCTCTGTGCGTGTGTGTGTTTTTGTGTGTGTGTGTTTTTACGTGTGTGTGTGTGCAGCTGGCTGGTGGTGAAAGACTCGTTCTTGTTGTACATGAAGCCAGATTCCGGCGCCGTCTCGTTCGTGATGCTGTTCGACAAAGAGTTCAGCATCAAGATGAACTTCAAAGACACCGAGACCAAACACGGGGTCCGCATCGACGGCCTCTCCAGGTCGGTGCACGCCAGCATCTGGTGCCCGGGGCGCGAGTTCGAAGCTGCGTCCCCGTTGAGTTTCTGTTCGTTGAACGTGCGTCTGCAACAGGTCGTTGGTGCTGAAGTGCAGCAGCTACAGACACGCCCGCTGGTGGGGTCAGGCCATCGAGGACTTCGCCAAGAGGCACGGCGCCGCCTTCCTCACCGACCACCGCTTCGGATCCTTCGCCATGGAGGAGGAGAACATCCCTGCCAAATGGTAACCTCAGCGCTCCACTCAACAGTTCCCCGTTGCCATTTTATTTTGATTTAGGTGTGGAGCATCAGTAGTGGGTTCGGATGCTGTCAGTCCATACAATGGGCGCTATCAACTGCTATCAATCCCCATATGTAGCGGTGAAACTGTCCAATCTACCTGCTAGCATAGTTAGCATAGTAGCATAGTTATAACTCCAAACTCTCACAGTTTTCAGTGAATTGAATTGAAAAAGCCTCCTGGATAGGAGTCTAAACGTTTTCTGCAACAAATAAAGTCCAGTTGATCTTGTATTGAACGCCTTTTTTGATTTTATCATGTCCTGGACGACTGAGAATCTTCACCAGCATACCTGCTAGCATGTTTAAAAGAACGTTATCAGCGTTATTATCGCTGTGAGTAGGCAGCGTGTTTCCGTAAACCCGGAAGTGTTGTTTTTTTGTTTTTTTTTCAGCTTATGTAACCGTTTTCCTAAACCTAACCTTAAACCTGACCCCCTTACCTGTGTGCCTAAACCTAACCAAGACCCTAAACGTAACGCTAGAGGCTTTACTCTAAACTTTAACACGTAGCAAAAGACGGAGCCTGCTGTCATCGCTTGTAACCGTGACAACGTACCTTTAAACCTCCTAGGAGGTACAGGAGGGGCATTCTGGCCACTACGAATGGGGATGATAATAATTGATAGGGTCCATTTTATGGTTGATAACATCCGAAGCGGGTGAGACCTGAGGGTTTACATGTGGGTTTGGTGAAACAGATCCGGTTCTGAGAAGTTTAGATGAGTCCTGGTCCGGCTGGCTGCAGGTTTTAATGCTCCACCTCCAGATTTAGACGTTTGTCACGAGGATGTTTGTGGATCCGTTTGAGGTTTTGCCCTCGGCTGCTGTGGACAAAGTTAAGCAGATGCGTTGGACTCTGAACACGAGCTCAGATGTTCGTTTCTTGCCGCCGTAACCCGACACAAAGAGAGGGAAAGTGAGACTCACCTGCTCATCACCTGTCCTCCTGATGGGCAACATAATCCTGTCTGTGGGACAGGAGGAGGGAGTGAAAGGTGTGTGTGTGCACGTGTGTGTGTTGGTCTAAAACCAGGGAGAGAGTCTGACTGAAAAACCCTCAAAGTTATGTAAGGGCTTGAAGTGACACCACTTTGAAAATGATGTTAGTTAACTTGTTTTCCTTCAAAATAAAAGCGTATCTGTTGCCCTGAAGCTAAATGAAACGTCTAAAGAGTTTGTAAAAACAGCTGACGTTTGTTCTGCGTCGTCCGCAGGTACGTAAACGGTAAAACGTACATGGAGGACGTCGCCGACGCTCTGGAAGAGGCCAAGAAGGAGATCTTCATCACAGACTGGTGGTGAGTCGAGCTGCTTCCCGTCGAAAGGTCCGGTTCTGGAGCGGAGCGGGTGCAGGCCGGGGTCACCCCTCGGGGAGGTTTTCTGGTCCGGCGGATGGATTACAGCCTCGGGTTCAGACCGTCGTCTCCCTGACTAACAGCAGAGCTGACGCTCATTTTTAACACGTTTATAAACGAAAATCGTCCGACTGAGTTGAAGAATATGGAAACATAAAATAAACACAGTGCTCATGTTTTATTAAAGTTCAGGTATTTCCTGTTTGGAAATTAAAAGCTGATGAAAAAAATAAATAGTTCTTCAGACTAAAAGAAGAATAAAAGACATGAATGCCTGAGCGGAAACGAAAAGCAAACTAGAGACTGCAAAGTAAAGTAGAAAAAAAAATATAAAAAATGTCTGTAAATTATTTTTATTTTTTTAGGTTATGCATTCTTTTATCTATTTTAATTATTTTTCCTCCATCTTCCTCTTATTTCTTATTTTTGTTCCTCCTTTCGTTCCTTCCCATTTTCCTTTTTGTCTTCATTTAACCTTTTGTTCTTTTCCATCTGTTTTTTCATCCTTTTCTCCACATCGTCTGCCTCTTTCTCATCCGTTCTTGTTCCCCATTCTGTTTTTCTTTCTTCCTCTTCCTGCTCCTCCTGTTCTTTGCTGCACATCACAGCGTCATGTTCTCCTCTTTTTGAGTCACTTTTCTTTCCTGTTTTCTGTTTCAGGTGAAATAAAAACTTGAGATAATAAAATGAACAGGAAAAAAGCAGGAAACAAAAATCTACAGAAGCAGGAGGAAAAAAAGACATGAAAATAAGAAAACATGAGAAACTGAAGTTAAATCCAGAGTAAACAGTAAATAT
>JBBPBX010020408.1:0-36099 GCA_038048925.1 Garcialebias charrua | reverse complement strand
TATATATATAATATGTTATATATATATATACATATTAAAACAAAAAGGTATAACAAATATATATGTTCATTGTATTTGAGTAAAACTACAAATTTAAAATAAAATGTGTATATTTAGACTATTAGAACATTTGCAGAACAGTTAAAAAGAAAATTGTGGTTTTTGCTGTTATTTAAAATATCGAGTTTACCTGGGATTTTTCTTTTAATTTGCATTTTATTGATTATTAAAACAGCTTGAAATCACAGAAGTAGCTCCTCTTTCCCCATGCAGAGTAATGTTTCATTATAATCTTATGAACTCTGAGCTTTTGTTACTCTTGATAGGGCCAGGTGCTGTAACACTATCTCAACATTAAAATAAATTATGTATTATGTGGTTCAGTGAGGATTGTTGCTTCTGGGCAGCATTATTAGACAAACCCGGAGCCTCAGCCAGCCATATAATCAGTCAGGCCTGTTTCAATAAAGCAGAATTTAACCTCTGTCTTCTGCAAGCAAGCTGCTCTAAATGGCTCACAAATGAGAGCTGGATATTTTCCTCAGGAAAATGTGTTAGTATCACAAAATCCAATGCTTTACTGAATGATGGTCATATCTTCATTGGCACTGGCAAGACATCTTTAGCGTGCATTAGACGTACTGAAAAAAAAATACATTGGTTGTGTAGACATGTAAACAAATAAAGCAACCTCCCTATTTTTCCAAGTTCGAAGCTGATCTAGACAGAGTCAGCGCCAATGTATACCTAATATGTCAGCACCATGCCACTTCTCCAGTCTTCATTCTGATCATTGACCGCTGCAAAACCACTAGGGCTTTATTTAGTGTTAGTGTAACTAATTGGCTCGCATAGAAGTGACATTGATGAGAGGCAAAAAAAAAATGAATTAATGAGGAGAGACATTGACACGTTAAATAGTACCGCTAAAAGTAAAAATTAATATCTTGCGTTCCAGTGGAATTGGCATTTATGTGGAGAGCAAAAAAAAAAAAACATTCATGGTCGCCTGCATGTGAGTGTGAGAGTGGGTGGATACCAGCATGTGTGGGCATCCATTTCTTGTGTGTTTTCTTTTTGTGCTTTTGTGTTCAAGTCTGTGTGCCTCCATGTGTGAGCTCTTCATCAGAGCTTGTGTAACTAGATGTTCATTTAGTTGACAGCCGAAATATCTCAAGCGCTCAATGTGCTTCGATGTAAAGTATGTTAACCTTTAAAACAAAGCTTGCCCTGGCCCCTCTCATTCCCCTGTAATTGCTTGCACTGGGTAAGCACACTTGCTTGAAAAGGTTATCGTGTTCTTTGTCAGTTGTCATGATGAACGAGCAATGAACGAGCAAACCTAACAGAAAATTAAAACTGGAAATTTGGGAAATATTTCTCATACTAAGCTGGTGCTTACTATTAGCATGGAATGATGCTCTGTTATTCAAGTTCTGCAAATTACGGTATTAAAAAGTGAGCCAACCTATGGACGTGTTTCCATCTATTTTCAATTCAAATTTTGAGCGAATTTTTGAAAATTCGCAATTATGTAAATAAAAATTAATGCAAATCAGAAGTGTTTCCATCAACTGGCTTGAAGCGAATCCACCAGGCCACGCAAAGCGGCATTACGTCAGACATCAGCGTTACGCATGTCTACAGTAAACAGGAAGTAGCAGTTGAAAACAGGAACCGAACCACACATCTCGGCAAAATGGAGAGAATATTTCAGGAATGTGTTGCTATCAGGCAAGTTGTATTTATTCTGTCATGCCAACTAGTTTTAGTCAAAGTCAAAGTAAACTTTATTGTCAAAACTGCAATATGTACAGGACATACACAGGATTGAAATTGCATTTCTCTCTGTCCCTCGGTGCAACAGTAAACATTTAAACACTAAAACACTAAAACATTTAATAAACATAAGCATAAAATGAAATAATAAAAGTGTAATACTGTCCTGAGTTTTTGCATAGTAGTTTTTGCATAGTAGTAGTATGAAAGTATGAAAAGTTACACCAACACTAAAACACTAAACATTTAATAAACATAAGCATAAAATGAAATAACAAAAGTGTAATACTGTCCTGAGTTTTTTGCATAGTAGTATAAAAGTGTAAAAAGTATATCTATAAAATAAAATGAAAGTTCTGGCATTGACATTTGTAATAGAGTGACAAAGCAGCATATGAAGTTTATGTACACAGTATATGTATGAGGTAGTTGATATTGGTATAGAGGTAAAGTGGCATATGCAATAAGGCTAGTAAAAAAAAATATATATATATATATATATATATATATATATATCAGCAGTAGTGTAGATATAAAAAGTAGTGTAAATGTAAACAGTAGTAATAAATGTAAACAGTGAATGTAAACAGTAGTATGACTATAGGCAGTAATGTAATACAAACATTAGTGCAAATATAAGAAGTAGTGCAAACTGAATGAGCACATGACCGTGAGTTGAGTGAATAACCCGTTTTGATGACACAGAGTCCAGTGTTAAAATCTTTGTGTTGTGTGGTGGTGTGTGAAAGTTTTTTGTGATTAAGGCAGTACAAGTGGGAGGGAGGGCAGAGCAGGCAGAGAGTTTAGCATCCTGACTGCCTGATGAACAGAGCTGTCATTTAGTCTGCTGGTTCGAGCCTGGAGACTCCTCAGTCTCCTCCCTGAAGGCAACAGGCTGAAGCAGCTGTGTAGTGGGTGTGTGGGATCACCTGCCATGCAGAGGGCTTTCCGAGTGAGGCGGTTGCTGTGTAAGTCCTGTAGTGAGGGGAAGGAGGTGCCGACAATCTTCTCAGCTGCTTTCACGATGCGCTGGAGGCTCTTGCGGCAGGATGCAGTACATGCACCAAACCACACAGTGATGCAGCTGGTCAGGACACTTTCTATGGCACCTCTGTAGAAGGTGCACATGATGGGGGTTGAAGCTCCAGCCGATGTTAGCGATGTTACAGCGGAAACAGCTGATCAGTCACATGACGTGAATGTTCGCTACGTCAGAACTGAGTCGGCAAATCTGTTTCCATCTCTCGTTTTGCGCATCAGCTCTGTTTCGAAAAACCCAAAAACCACCTCAAGCGAGCGTATCAACTTTTTTGCGAATTAGAGGAAGTTAATTCGAATCGTGTCGTTTCCATTCACCTTTTCTGATGCGATACTTCAAAATGCGCATCAAGAAACCTTGATGGAAACACGGTTTATAAGGCAGTGGATGAATAAGACTGCTACATTAGTATTCACTAGAGTCTAGTTTTGGTTTGCACGTTTTGTTTTCTATAGTGCGTCTGTGTGTATATGTCAACAGCCATGATAAGGTACTCTATGTCTACTCCAGAAAAAAAAGTGATGTGCACACACACTCTTTGTGTGAATCAGACACATGATCATGTGAAACTGTTGCAAGGACAGATGAATGTTCTTTATGTTTTCATTGCAAGCTCTATATGTGCAAATATAATTACATGCAAAGTACAAGAAATGTGCTTGTCCAAACTGATTGTTTACTTTAGTTTAATTGTGTATCGGTGCGTACTGAAGGTGATTGCCTTGAGTTCATTTCAGTGGGCAAATCTCTGGTGGACAACATACATAATCTGTGTGTGGGCGTGTGGTAACTCAGTGGTAAGTGCTATAGTCTTGTAATCTTGAGGTTGCAGGTTTGAGCTCAGGTTGCTTCAAGAAAGCCATAAACAATTGTCAAATCTTTCATTCGACTTCACTTATTGTGGCAAAGGTAACAGCCGAAAGAAAATTAACGAGTGTGTGTGTGCAAGTGTGAATGTGTGTAATTGTCATTGCATTCATTGTTTATACTTGTTTGCATCAGAAGATTGAGCAGCCTGGGTGATCCCAATAAGACTATGCAGCACTGAGGCTGAAGGTGAATGACGGGCAATGTCTGTCACTGCCAGAGGCTGGCTCAGGGTTTAGCCATATACTGCCTGCTGGATGCTGAAAACTCAATTTGACAGACACATTTCATCCCTTGCTGTTGATGTGCGGTGGGGGGCTGATGACACTTGCTGGCCTATGTGGTTCAGAGCAGTGTTAGCTGGCACCACGTTGAGCAAACCAGCAATTTATAATTCAGTTCCAGGCATTATGCTGAGAAACCAGTTGCTAAATGAATCCACCGTCTCACCATGCCCAATTCCTGTTTGTTGGTTCCATCTTTGTAATTTTACAATTTTTATTGTAAAGAATTTACTCTACAAGACTTTGACAGTGAACGAAATGTTCTTTTCTCCCCTATTTGTACATGAGAATGTCAGTTGTTCATCATTTTAATTGTATCTATAATTAAACTGCATTTCTCCATCTCATCAAAGAACATCTCTAGACATACTGTACATTGGAGGTCCTGTTTTTCCAAAACTTTAGATCATATCACAACAAACTTTACTTGAAATGTTTAAGGTTAAGCTCAAGTTTGTTAAATCAATTAGTAATTTTTGAAACTAAAATAATTGCCATGGTGCTCCGTGTCAGTGGATGTAAAGGGCTTTTTTGGAGAAATTTCAGTGTTTTCTCATTATCTTTCTCTCTCTTTTTCAAATTACAGGGAGAAGACTCAGATGACATGACCCTTATTTTAACCTCAAGAAGACAAGACATCGAGCATGACCTTTTATTTGTCTGCAGTGCCATAGAAGAGCCAGTTAGACGCCTCCATGGCCACAGAATAGCCACCTTCTTTTTTCTCCACTAGGAGCCCTTCTAACCTGGCTTAAAGCTACACTTTGGGACTCAGATGTTTCCCTGACTCCACCTGGAGGCTTACATCAACCCATGTGCCAGCCCAGATAACCCTCCGATTTGTTTGCAACCACATGTTTGAAGTGGCATTAAATGACTGCTGCCGCTGTCTAATCTTGAGCCGCAGCAGCCTTTTGCAACCCCGATTGTCATCATGCAGTGGAGACGACGGCACTGCTGTCCCATTAAGATGACCTGGAACATCAAGCGTTCACTCTTTCGAACCCATGTGGCTGGTCTACTCTCCTTAGCTCTACTCTTTACCCTTTTCTTATTTTTCAGCCACCAGGACTGGTTGTCCGGGCGCAGTGGACCTCGTGACAACCCGTTAACCTACACCATCAGGGGTTTCCGTAGTGCTAAGGGAGAGACCAATCAGAACAGCTCCCTAAGGAGCCTCTGGAGGGAAACAGGGTATGTGCCACCAAAGCCTCTGCTCAACCTTAGTACTCAACAGGCAGAAGGGGCAGCAGGAGAGCCAGGAGGATTGGGACGGGAAGCTGGAGGAGGCGCCAGAATGGGTGTATTGGGGCTGTGGGACTCTATGAGTACTAACAACAGTTTACAGAAAGAGATGGATGTAGGAGAGAAGCTTAGTGCTCAGCCATATCGCTACATCCTGAATGAGCCTTTTAAGTGCAGGGACAAAACACCCTTCCTTATCCTCCTCATTGCTGTGGAATCTGGACAAGCTGATGCACGCAATGCAATCCGTCAGACATGGGGGAATGAAAGTGTAGCAATGGGCTTGGGGTTTGTTCGACTTTTTCTTCTTGGCACACCCAAGAGATCAGATATGTTCATTCAAAGTAGCATTGAAGAAGAGAGCCATGTTTTCCATGATATCATCCAACAGGACTACCAGGATACATATTACAACTTGACCATCAAAACACTGATGGGCATGAACTGGGTGGCCACCTATTGCCCACATGTCTCCTATGTAATGAAAACAGACAGTGACATGTTTGTCAATACAGAGTATCTTATTCAGAAGCTGCTAAAACCTGAAATGCCACCTAAACAAAGGTACTTTACTGGTTACTTAATGAGGGGCTATGCACCAAACCGAAACAAGGACAGCAAGTGGTACATGCCACCAGAGCTTTATCCAAGCGAGCGCTACCCGATATTTTGCTCAGGCACAGGGTACGTGTTCTCAGGGGACATGGCAGAGTTGATTTATCAGGCCTCACTCAGCATACGCAGGCTCCACCTTGAGGATGTTTATGTGGGGATCTGCCTTGCAAAGCTGCGCATTGACCCAGCTCCCCCTCCCAATGAGTTCCTCTTCAACCATTGGCGTGTCTCTTACTCTAGTTGTAAGTACAGCCACCTGATCACGTCCCATCAGTTCCAACCCAATGAACTCATAAAGTACTGGAACCACTTGCAAAGTAACAAGCACAATGCCTGCATCAACATGGCAAAGGAAAAGAACGGCAGGTACAGACATAGAAAGTTTCATGGAGAGAGACCTCCCTGACATATCCCATGGCTAAAACCTGCCTCAGTGGAAAAAGAGTGATGTGGTCACTAGAACTTTGGAAGAGGGAATTATGAACTCAACACTAAACACTGTATGATGAAAAGCACATTGTTTTTAGTATTGTATACAGTTGATGATCCAAACTATTTTTTTATTTCTAAAAACATGTATTGTGAACCTATCAAGCTATTTCTGAAGAGGAGAATAGCAAGGGACATATCGGTAGTCGTGTGATGTGGAGCATTCAGGTGCCAGCTGATGGGCAGTAATTCATGTTCTCCTCCCAAGGGTATAACAGTATGTCACACTTCACAGATATTGAAAAATATCCTCAGTGGTGTTACACAGACAAAGGGAAAGTACATGTACTATGTGGGGAAAACGTTAAAACTACCTAATTATGAATGAATTATATAAATCTTTAACGTTGACCAGTTGTTATGCTGCCCGGTATATTGGTGTTTATTTTACAGATCTATCAAGGAAGACTACTTCAAAAAGGTAGTTTGTCATCAAATTTGTTTTATTTATTTTTTAAATAGCCTACATTTGTACATGAACACACCCACAATCACATCAGAGATGACTCAGATTGTATTTTCTAAAGCTTTACATTAAGTATGACTCAGCACTTGAACTGATGTGCAATGAATCAGTTGAAATTAAATGTATGGAATTCAGTTTGTTTGTAGTTGTGTATTTTGTACAACATTCCTTGTGGTAGTACATCTTGTAGTAATATAAGGGTGGGCTGTGCTTTAAAACAGTATGCAAGTTACTGTAAAAGCTTAAATAACAGTTTTCAAGAAGACAGTTATTTTCAAGAGTGATATCAAGTTTTAGTTTGGCAAAAACTATTAATAATGTTTAAACTAATGATATGTGAAGATAATCTTCCATACCATGACAGTCACCAATCAAGGCTAGTTTTGAAAATAAAAATTTATTAGTTAAACTCTTTACTGATATCATCAAAATATAAACCCGATTAAAAAGTGAGAAACAGATTGTCAGGTTCACATAAATTAAACATTAACTGCATAATTACTAGCTCAAAATATACATTTGCAAACTGCCATTTTTGCTTTTTAATTGATTAATACTGTGGCAAATTATTCATTTAGGCTTTGATTTTTTTTAACATATTTTTGATTCATTGGCGAACAACCGCTACTTATGTTTTCCACATTACTGAAGAGTTGTCCTCGTATTAATTAAATTAAATCCAATTTATTATTATTTAGTATTTTCTGGTGTATAGGTCGCACCTTACCGTATTCGTCGGTGTATAATACGCTCCGGTGTATAATACGCTTTGTCACATTTTTGGAAATAAATCAGAAAAACCCTTAGATAATACGCTTCGGTGTATAATACGCGCTGCCGTGACAGTCTTTTTTATGGCCACTAGATGGCGCCAAACCCATTGAAACTGTAGTGATACAACCGTGACCTCAGAAACACTTCTCTGATCGCTCTCAGTAATGAACTTTTTGGGAGTTATTCCTGAAGGGACAGTAATACTTTTATTACTTTTAATTTGAATCAAACATTACAAATTGTCAGAAAGATAAAGTGTTAGTTTCAGATGTCAGCATTTTATGATAAAAACTGATCTTAACACTACACACAACACTGTTAACCTGTTGGTTTGGTTAAAACAACGTCATTAAAGCGTCACATATGGGACCTATGTTAATGATAATAGCAAAAACAGATATTATTCATCTGATTATTAATTAGGACAAAAACAAAAGTCTCTTCTGAGGAGATTGTCCTGAGCTCAAACTAAAATGAGATAAACAGTGTCACTGAATCTTCACTGCAGGTTTGAGAAGAGAAATCCTTCATGAATAACATTTTGGAATAACATTGGCATTAGCACCCATAGCGGCCCAAACTGGTACTGCACCATTTTTGGCCAAAATGAAAAACGGTGAATCAGAGCTAAAAATGGGTCTAAAAATATGGGAAAAAATCCACAGATAATTTGCTTCGGTGTATAAGACGCAGGATATTCAAATGAGCAATAAAAGTGCGTATTATACACCGGAGAATACGGTAGTATAGGTCGCACCATCCAATTGTTGCCAAAGAATTGGGAAAAATCCATATGTCGCACCTGAGTATAGGTCGCACCTACGTCAAAATGTGGGCCGTCTTTAGCTCTGCTGCAAATGTCTCTTCCACAGGAGCGCACAGCAAGGCTTTTAAGAAGATTAACACTTAAAAACAATTAATTGTTTGATAAAAAATTATAGCAAATATGTGTCTGAGCTGAACTTTTCTTTAATAAATGAATAATTTTAGCAGGATAAACACCTAAAAAATATATTTGTTAGCTGACATTATTGTAAGAGTGTGTCTCAGTTTAATTTTTGTTAATAAATGATTACAAATCAGCTTATTTTATAAAAAGCCATATATAAGTCACACCTGAGTATAGGTCGCAGGCCATGAAAAAATGATTAAAAAGGTGCGACCTATACACCGGAAAATACGGTACCTTTATTTAACCAGGCAAATCCCATTGAGATCACAGATCTCTTTCGCAAGGGAGGCCTGAACCTAAAGTCAGCCTAACATGCAGATTGTTTGGTCTGTGGGAGGAAACCGGAGTACCTGGAGAAAACCCACGCAAGCACGAGAAGAACATGCAAACTCCACACAGAAAGGCACCAGGTCCAACCGGGAATTGAACCCAGGAGATATTTGCTGTGAGACAACAGTGCTAGTCACTGATCCATCATGCTGTCATTATTTATAAAGCACCACGTCACACCAGAAGTCATCTCAGGGCACTGAACAGAGACATTAATTTAGAAAAATAATATTTCAACACTATTTATGAGGAGCAGACTGCTTTGAATTTAACTCCATCACAGAACTCTCATCTTGAGCAAGCATGAAGGCGACAGTGGAAAGGACAAACTCCCTCATGTGGAAGAAACCTTTAGGAGAACCCGGCTCAAGACAAGCGGTCATCTGCTTCAACCGGCTGGATTTGAGAGGAACAGATACACAATGGCAGGTCAAGAATCACGTTAAGATAGAAATAATATTAAATGAAAACTATTCAATGTTAACAAACATTTATGGAAATTAGGTCAGTTTGTTCTGCAGTAGTGTAAGCCTATGGCAGCATAACAAGCCAACCCTAATTATAGGATTTATCAAGAAGGAAACTCTTAAGCTCAGTCTTCAAACTGGACAATTTGTCAGCTTCATGGGCATAAACTGGAAGTTGGTTCCACAAGAGAGGAGTCTGAGAACTGAAAGATCTTCCTCCCATTCTGCTTCTGAAAACTCTAGGGACCGCGAGTAAGCCTGCAGTCTGTCTGAGAGTGAAGTGCTCAGTTGGGAAAATATGGAACAATAAGATAAAGCATAAGATGGAGCTAGGTTGTTGAGAGTTTTGTAGGTTAGAAGTAAGATTTTGAATTCAGTTCTGGATTTGACAGGGAGCCAATAGAGAGGAGCAAAAACTGGATATAAATGGTCTCTCCTACTAACTCCAGTTAGACTCTGGTTAGTCGTTGAGGTTTGAGTACAGATACACATAATTTAGTTTCACAGTTTATTCTTATTTGATTGTTAAAATGCCTTTTTAGCATGTCTAACTAATGCATTTTTTAGGAGCTTTATCAGTGGGCTTATGTATTAAGGATTTCTGTAAATCTTACATTCAGTGCTTAAAAAAAAAACACATGGACAATGCATCATTCAAGCTGCTGCCTACATTAAGAAACAAATGACAACATGATTCAGATTACATTTCTAGTCATGTCGTTAGGGATGTAGTTGCATGTGTCAACTAAATCGTCAGAACTATTAGATCTGGTTGTTTCTTCGGCTGAGTGTTTATACATGTACTTTGTATTACTTAGCGCTTGGGATCTGATCTTCCTGAAAATCTGTTAGTATCAAATTTAAACAGCCTCATTTCATGAAATGAAATAAGACAGGCCCAAGAATCTCAGCTCTTTACTTGAATCGTACTTCCTGCTTGTTTGCATTGTTTTAGGAGATTCTGCCTGCCTACAATAAACCGGTTAACTGATTAAAGCAGGCGAAGGAGTTTTTCAAAACGATACCATCAGAGTATGAAGAAACTCATTAACACCCATCAATCCATCTGTTGTCTTTACCCGTTTCTTCCTTTTCAGGTTGCGGGGGTCCCTGGTGCACATGTTCATATATCCCATGTTCAGCCATCATGGTGCAAGGGGCAGGATACACCATGGAAAGGTTGCAAGTCCATCACAGGGCCACAGAGAAAATAACATCCACTCTCTCACCATAGGGACAATTTAGTTACCAATCAGCCTAACATGCATGTTTTTGGTATGTGGGAGGAAACCGGAGTACCCAGAGAAAACCCACACATGCACAGTGAGAACATGTTAACTTCACCCAGGAAAGCCCCCGGACTGGGATTTGAACCAGGGTAACATGCTCACTGAGAGACGGCAGCTCTACCAGTTGTGCCACTGTGCTGCTCATTAACAGACAAAAATAATAAACAGAACTTTTAAACATTATGGAGGCGATCAATAATTAAATATTTCATTCTCCAGTTAAAAAAAAAAAAAATCAAATCTGTTGCAAAACACCAAAGGTCAGATTTATTTTTGTAAATATGCATCCCTAAATTACAAAGCTTCCTGAAATGGAACTTGAGTTTTTACTTGTACATGCATTCATTCATTCATTCATTCAACCTTTATTTATACAGGCTAGCCTCGTTGAGTCACGGGGACTCATTTACAAGAGGGACCTGTCTCACTCACACCAAACAACCATCCACTCTCACACTCACACCTAGGGTCAATTTAGAGTCACCAATCAGCCTAACAAGCATGTTTTTTGGTCTGTGGGAGGAAACCGGAGTACCCGGAGGAAACCCACGCATGCACGGGGAGAACATGCAAACTCCACCCAGAAAGGCCCCGGACCGGGATTTGAACCGGCAACCTTCTCGCTGAGAGGCAGCAGCTCTACCAGTTGTGCCACCGTGCTGCCCAACACTATAGTAGTAATGTAGTATAATAGTAGTGTTTGCATTGAGTGGACAAGCATGGGGAGAATCAAACTCTGCTTCGCTCCAGGCCACCAAGAAGAACATTGTATGATTGGGTGATGGCTTGAAATATCACATATCTAAAAAGTAATTAAATTACTTAAACTAATGGAGACCAAGGACCTTATGACATAGCTGCCACTCTCATTTTAACCACATGCACATTTGAGTGATTCTGTCAGGGATTGTAAAATGAGTATATTTTACACAATGGCATATTTCAAGATTTAATCACCAAGCAGAAGAATGTTTTGGGAGAGAGACTTTAACTGGTAATGGCAGTAGAGGGAGAAAATAGAGATGTTCGGCTTACAGTAGATAAACTGCACAATAGTAAGCAATTATTTGGAGCTGTAGCCATGGGCAAGGATACATTTTATTTAGTCTCTGTACACCATTCATGTGAGAGTTTAAACCCTTAGATCAACACCTCTTCAACAGTTAACACGAGAGTTTTAGAAAACAATTGGGACTGGGAAAAAAAATTGGCACATTCACAGAAGCTCTAGTCTGACAAATTACATGTCAACATCTAAGAATATGTGTTGATGAAAATGATTAAAAAACGGGTCCAAATCAGCAAAAGAATGAAGAAGGGGAAGGCAGTAGGACTTGATGACTAGGGATGGGAATTGTTAAGAAATTATCATTTATCGATTCAATTCCTTATCAATTCTGTTATCAATTCTCATTGGGCTGGTGAAGATTCTCAGTCGTCCAGGACATGATAACATCAAAAAAGGCGTTCAATACAGGATCAACTGGACTTTATTTGTTGCAGAAAACGTTTCGACTTCTGTCCAGATTTTTGATTTTATCATGTCCTGGACGACTGAGAATCTTCACCAGCATATTGCTTTTCATTAGAATTGAAAAAGACTTCTGGACAGAAGTCGAAACGTTTTCTGCAACAAATAAAGTCCAGTTGATCCTGTATTGAACGCCTTTTTTGAATTCTCATTGGGTTAGGCAAAAAAATATAGTACACCATTTGTGTGCATGAAGTATTTAATGCTCTTTCACCAGAACAAAAATAGAACTTTTATGAAAAAAAAAATCCTAATTAACATGACCGTATTAAGGGGCTGTCCATGGTTGGAATGGGTGAAAGGCTTCTATACAGTTGGACTTCTGTCTCTTCCTCAAAAAGTTCTTCTAGGGCTGTCTCTTTTTGCTGCTTTACAGGAGGCATCTGAAATTATTGACATAACCACAACTTGTAATTCACAAGTTTCAATTTTAAAATAGTGTAATAATCCATGCAATCTATCATCTTTCATTACAAAAAACAAAACTTACATAGTTATCATCTTCATCCTCTTCTGCCTCCCTCTGTGTCTCTCCCTCTGCGTCTCTCCCAGCTCTGCCAGCAGCACAGTTTCAATTTTAAAATAAATAGTGTAATAATCCATGTAATCTATCATCTTTCATTACAAAAAACAAAACTTACATAGTTATCATCTTCATCCTCTTCTGCCTCCCTCTTCATCTCCCAGCTCTGCCAGCTTCAGAAGAAATTCACCATTAAAAACACTGAGCAGCAAAAAAAGCTCTCACAACAGAAAGAGGCTACTGTTGTGTTCAGAAAACACAGTGTTTAGTGTGTTTGTTGGGTCTGTAATGGTGTGCTCTGTTTGTTACGACATGTTACTGTGCCTTTAAGAGATGCTTTACGGCATGGGTAAATGTGTGTGTGTGGGGGGTTTTGAGTTCAGTAAAGTTTGGTGCACGAAGCGACACGGTGTGGTTATTGAGTTCCCGCGGACACTACATTTTGGCAGACGAGGATGTCCGGACTCACGTTACCACCACCGCCACCTTTCCTGCCTGTCCCCGGCGACCCAGCTGTCCCGTGGGACAGATGGCGAGCTGCGTTCGAGGACTACTTGCTGGCTTTGGGACACACTGAACTGGTGGAAGCGAGGAAGTGCGCGCTCCTTCGCCATTGTCTGGGCCAGGAGGGTCAAAGAATCTTCGCCACGTTCACGTTAGCGGACAATAAATACGCCACGGCCACAGCTGCACTGAGGACTCATTTCAGCTCCGGGCGGAGCCGGCGGATGAACCGCTTCGAGTTTCGTCAGAGGAAGCAGCGACCGGGTGAGTCTGTAGCCAACTATGTCTCAGCACTACGAGAGTTGGCTAGACTCTGTGAGTTTGGGGCGATAGAAGAGGGACTCATAGTTGATCAGCTGATAGAAAAGACGTCGTGTGACCAACTGAGGGAGAGACTTTTATTAGAACCAGACTCCATGACGCTGGCGGGCGCTCTGGTTATTGGAAAGCAGCTTGAAACAGCACTAACAGAGGCGCGAAAATTCTCCCGCGCGGCGCACGAACCGGTGACGTCATCAACACCGGACGTTCATCACACAGAGGCTGTGGAGGGGGCTGACTGGCCGAGTGGCAGCTGGGATGTGCAGAGAGTGGACAGGGGGCCCAGCAGGAGCTGTGGTAACTGTGGCTCCTCTAACCATGCAACTAGAGACCAGTCATGTCCTGCACATGGGAAACTTTGTCATAAATGCGATAAACTGAATCATTTTGCACGCTGCTGCCGCTCTTCTGCTCGCCAGGATACTACTGTGGTTCCCATTAACACTGTACAGACTCTGCAGCCGTCGTTCAAGCTCTGCACATGTCGCGTGGGTGCAGCTCACGTCCCGCTCCTTGTGGACACAGGGGCCAAAGTGTCAATTTTGAATAAAAGCACGTATGATCGTTTCTTCAGCCGTACACCCCTGGAAGCAGCCACTACAACCCTGTTGGGCTACGGTCACTCTCCCATCGACACTCTGGGCGTGGTCCGCCTCCCTGTCCAGTATGATCAGCAATTTACGCCTGACGCCAAATTCTGCATCACCCGGAAGGGAGCTAACATTATGGGCCTAGATTTGTTCCTCGCCCTGGGCTTTGCTGTGAGTGAGCCTGCCACAGCCCCTCTCACCCCAACCTTTTGGCCACCTTCACCTTGGGAACATATTCAGGTCGACATCTGTGGGGAACTTCAGGGGGCACCTGCACACGCTCGCTACCTGCTGGTTGTTCATGATCTTCACTCGAAGTGGCCTGAGGTTTGTCAACTGAGCTCCATCACTGCACACACCATCATAGACTGCCTGGACAACCTGTTTGGACGCTGGGGCCTCCCCAGTGTTGTTACGACGGATAATGGGGCCCAGTTCACCTCAGCAGAGTTCACAGAGTTCCTCACACTACGCTCCATCAGGCACATCAGGACAGCAGTTTATCACCCAGAGAGCAATGGTGGTGTGGAACGACTCAACGAAACTCTCAAAAATGGACTCCGAGCCTGTCTGGAGGAGG
This sequence comes from Garcialebias charrua, assembly GCA_038048925.1. Taxonomy (NCBI): domain Eukaryota; kingdom Metazoa; phylum Chordata; class Actinopteri; order Cyprinodontiformes; family Rivulidae; genus Garcialebias; species Garcialebias charrua. The sequence goes on along the minus strand of JBBPBX010020408.1, from coordinate 21,454 downwards.
GGAGAACATACAGCGACGCTCTCAACCAAACCCTCTTGACCATCCGGGCATCCAAGCATCCCACCACAGGAGTTTCACCGGCGATGCTGATGATCGGGCGCGAACTGAAGCAACCCCTGGACTGTCTGAGAGCTGAGCCAGCTCCTGCACGCGGGAGCCCAGAGCTCCAGAAAGCCAGAGCTCAGGTGAAGGGTTCGCAGGCCCGGATGAAAGAGAGGTTTGATGCCACGCACCGAGTGCAGACCCCCTCACTGGCTGCAGGGGATTGGTTTGATGCCACGCACCGAGTGCAGACCCCTTCACTGGCTGCAGGGGATTGGGTCAGGATCAAACGGCGTCATCGGAGAAATAAACTGAAATCATTCTGGTCAGAGCCACTGCGGGTGGTTAAGCAATTGGGGCCGGCCACATACAGACTGGAAAATGGGGGTCGTTGGCACGCAAACCGTCTGCACAGGGTCATCGCCCCACCAGCATCTGTTTCACCGCTGACCCCAGCAACGGCGCTGGGTTGGCAGCCTAGGCCAATGACTTTTCGGGTGGGGGATACTCCACCAGCTTTGCCCGACTCCACTCAGCAGCCAGCATGGCCCCAGAGTATGAGGGCCCCGCCTGTCTGGCTTGGGGACTATGTGACAGGGTGATTGTGTTACTGAAGATCTGTTAATCTGTGTTTTATTGAGTCCAGATTAATCTGTTATTCTTTGCAAAGTGTTATGTTTTCAAGGGGGGTGAAGGGGGGAAAATGTTGTGTTCAGAAAACACAGTGTTTAGTGTGTTTGTTGGGTCTGTAATGGTGTGCTCTGTTTGTTACGACATGTTACTGTGCCTTTAAGAGATGCTTTACGGCATGGGTAAATGTGTGTGTGTGTGGGGGGTTTTGAGTTCAGTAAAGTTTGGTGCACGAAGCGACACGGTGTGGTTATTGAGTTCCCGCGGACACTACAGCTACAATGAAACACACTGAACAAAAATATATAACAACACTTTTGTTTTTGCTCCCATTTCTACGGTGGCATTTTTAGGAGTGTTGTGTGTTAATATCGTCATCCTGAAAGCTAAGTGTGCTAGCTACAGCCTCTGAGCCAGCCAGACTCCGGCAATCCTCGTCAGCTAAATGTTATTACATGAGATGGAGATTATTTATACAACACAATGGAAGCAGTAAAGCAAAAAAAGTAACAAGTGACAGGAACTGGAGGAGTTTAACGTTACGTGCTGCAACATTTAAACAGAGGAGGACGCTAGCTTGTTAGCTCCGCTTCCACCACCACGAAGCAGCGTCACGAAGCAGCATGTTAAAGACGGTACATTTGTACAAACTCACCTCATTCTGAGTGCTCAAATGCTTCTCTCTGCATGTTAGAAGTATTTTCGCCCTTTATTGTAATCGACGCTTAGCATGTGTTGCAAGTAGACCTGGTTTCGTCTTCGCTTTTTCCTTGACGCCATGTTGATACGGCGCATGTCTGTGATGTCATCACGTAAATGCGTCACCACGTCGAGTCAGTAGAACGAGTCAGAGAACCGATAAACTGAATCGTTAAGACAAGCAGCCTACAATTCCAGAGAATTGAACTATAAAGAACCGGTTCTTTAAAAGAACCGGTTCTCAATTCCCATCCCTATTGATGACATACAAGTAGAGGTTTGGAAAATTCTTGGAGAGATGGCAGTGAGGTTTATGACTAAAATATTCAATCCCCGAGGACTATGATGTTTGCAGATGACATTGTGATATGTGGTGAGAACAGGGAACAGGTGGAAGAGAACTTGGAGAGGTGGAGGTATGCACTTGAAAGAAGAGGAATGAAAGTCAGCCGTAGTAAGACAGAGTACATGTGTGTGAATGAGAGGGAGGCCAGTGGAACAGTGAGGCTACAAGGAGCAGAGGTCACAAAGGTGCAGGACTTCAAGTACTTGGGGTCCACTGTCCAGGAAAATGGGAAATGTGGTAAAGAGGTGAAAAAGAGAGTCCAGGCAGGATGGAGTGGATGGAGAAAAGTTTCAGGAGTGATTTGTGACAAAAAGGTGTCAGCAAAGGTCAAAGGAAAAGTTTACAAGACAGTGGTGAGACCAGCTATGTTGTATGGTCTGGAGACAGTGTCATTGACAAAAAGACAGGAGAAAGAACTGGAAGTGGCAGAAATGAAGATGTTGAGGTTCTCCTTAGGAGTGACAAGGATGGATAAGATCAGGAATGAGATCATCAGAGGTACAGCACATGTTGAACAACTGGGAGATAAAGTTAGGGAGGCCAGACTGAGATGGTTTGGACATGTCCAGAGGAGGGACAGTGGGTATATTGGTAGAAGGATGTTAGAAATGCAGCTGCCAGGAAAAAGACAAAGAGGGAGGCCAAAGAGGAGATATATGGATGCAGTTAGAGAGGACATGAAGGTAGTTGGAGTGAGGACAGAGGATGCAGAGGACAGAGTGAGATGGAAGAGGATGACTCGCTGTGGCGACCCCTGAAGGGGTAAAAAAAAAAAGAAAAACTTGTCCAAATGTACCTTCATGTCAAATATGTACTCGAGCAGATTAAACCAAAATAGGGTTGTGGCTGTCAAGGTGGGAACAAAAAACAAGGTGGGCAACAACATAATCAATGTGGATACATGGCTTGAGGATTTCCTGCAAGATTTAGATCATTTTCTTTTATCATCTAGTCTTCAGACAGTCACAGCTCAATGAGTTTTCACGTTTACAAAATAAAATATAAAATACAACATTCAGCTACTTTGTCATAAAATAAACCAAACCTGGTGTGTGTCTCACAAAAATCAACAAAGCCCCATTTCTATGCAAAGTCAGAGTCCTCATGGGGCAGTTCATTAAATGCTCAACTGGTTTCAGGTATTCATCACCTTCAAGTAATAATTATTAAAGTCATGACTTGAAGCTAGAGGATGTTGGAAACACGGCTGTGTATCATTCATGCATGTCCTGTGCAATCAGAGCAGCAGATTACTGGCATCTGGCAGTGCTCAGTCCTTCAACAAATGACCAGAGAACTGCAAGAAAGAAGAAACGAGAGTATGGAAGAAGGAGGGGGAGTAAAAAAGAAAAGAAAAATGTGTGCAGTGACAGATGGACTCTTCTCTCTAAGAGGAAGAAGTATTACCAGAAGAAGAAGAAGGTAAGAACAGAGAAAAGCTTGGTCACTATACAGGTATCAAGAAGGATGACGAAAAAATGGGGAAACGGTGGTGATGAATGAAAGTAAGGAAGCAGTGACTGATCAGTACTGAAAACCTGTGTTGCTGTAAATGTGGATAAAAAAGGCTAACAGTGGAAACAGATCGAGATGTCTGCCATGATGGAGTGGAGGCTGAAGCCTGGCGTTAACACTGGGACTCACTGTTCTCAGAAACATAGAGAACAAGAAAATGTACTTGAGTAAGAGACAAATACCCTGACCTTTGTGTAAAAGCTATGTCTGGGAGCAGGTTAATGCTTCTTTCTGGGCAGTACGGATGAAACCTAATAGAAACTTTAGGTGAAGAAAACTGAATTTGACCCAAAAAAATTTGAACATTTTCTACAAGAAGAACAAAGATTTGTCTCAATTGGTAATTATTGTTGCTTTTTGAAGTCAAATATCAAATTACAAAACTATTGCTTAGACAATACATTACAAATCAGCTATTCTATGTAAGCTGACCACTTAAAACACCTAAGTGACAACCACGTGCACTTGACTGAGGATATCAGACATTAAAATAGACAAATTAAGACATATGGAAATAAGAACATGTTTGTTTTGTTTGTAAACAAATTTATTATGCTGCTAAAGAGCTCCAAATTTCAACAATTGCAACTAAATAAATAGTTTAAACTGATAAATTGAACATACAGCAATTCCTTCAAATGCACTCAAATTAGTTGTGGAAACAACAAATAAAATGAAAAGCCCATTGTTCCTTCAAATAGAGCTGCCTCCAAAATGGATACAATTGAAAATGTATATGTATTACATTGAGAGTTTTATTCAAGTTGGTACAGTGATTCATGAGGTATTTTGGTAACAGTTGAACCTTTTGGTTTCAACCCCGTTTATCTGTTTTAGGCAAGATTTTGCACAACGTGGAATCACTGCCAGCTACACCATCATCAATTTTTTATCTATATCTGTAAAGCTGATTGAGTTAGACTTGTTTATGTTGTTTCCTAACCTCAAGTGGTTGTGGTGACCAGCTCAAATTAAGTAGACACAATATGTATATTATTTATTAATGAACATCTGATTATTTTCTTTTCAAGTTCTTCTTAAATCCATCAATGGTCCATGAGCTAGTTTGCTTAAAAACATGAGTGATTCCATTTGTTAATGGCGGCAGTTTCAAAACAAATCTTGTTCCATAAGTTAGTACAGTATCTAGAGTGTTGGGCAATCACACCAAATTTAAGCTCAGAGTTTTTTCCCGTTTTGTGTTTGTTCAGTTTGCTCATGGTGGCCATCTTGAATAGGACTGACTCACAAAGTTAATTAGTTGCAGATTTTTCTTTTCAACTTTGTTCAGTGGTTCATGAGATTTTTTGCCAACTTTAAAGACGAAAACATGCATTTACATCATGAGACTTCAGAGAGATAAATACACAGGTGAGATAATGAAGGGAAATAGACATAAGATCAGAGCCTTCTTTCATTTTATTAAAAACAAACAAACACAGATCTGTCTTTCACTTTAATACCTCACCTTTGCATTTACTAAATTTCTGAAGTGTCATGATGCACTTTATTAATGAATGTGAACAAATGTGAGGCACGTTTTATAATAAAAACAAGAATCTGCAGTCAAATTAGTCACCTCATTATATTCAATTCAATTAATTTATACAGTACTGTATAGTGCCAAGTCATAACAGAATTCATCTCAAGGCACTGAACAGAAACACACACACACACCCCACTCTGGCAGCAGCATTTTGGATCAACTGAATACTTTTTAAAGAAGTATTTGGACAGGACACCCAGATAACAAACCATTGCGATAGTCCAGTCCAGACGTGACAAATGCATGAACCAGTTTTTCTGCAGCATCTTTAGATAAGCTGTTTCTGATTTTAGCAATATTTCACAGGTGGAAGAAGACGGTTCTAGTAACAATTTTAATGTGATGTGTGAAAAACATGTCCTAATCGAAAACCAATATTATACGTGAGGTCAGTGATTAGGTTTGCCTGCACTCACAGTTGCCCTCAAAGCAAGCTAATGTGAGATAGCTGGGCTTATATAATTAGATGATCATTAAAATAATAATAATAATAATAATGAATTCCATTTATAATGCACTTTTCATTAATAAAAATCTCAATAGTTTGCTGTTTGAATGACAGTGTGGTTCAGGTTTGTTAAGTCTGGATGTAATCTATTTTAAACTAATGTGCAAGGGCTACGGACAGATGACAACCCAAAGACAAACAAAGGAATAAATCAATGAAGGTAGATCTAATGTGATGCAATCTCACAACACCCATGCAGGCTCTGCGGCTTGAATAAAAATGCTGAGCTTTCCCAGTTGATTCTAATTTTGTATCAAGGTGGTCAGAGGGAAAAAGTGACTTTGGAAAGGAGTTTAACAACTACAGTAAACAGAATCTAGCTTTTGTGGCTGTGGGGAAAGCCATCAGTGAGAAGACTCAGAAACTATGTTTGCACGTTGGATGAATATTCTTTTTTGTGTGCATGTGTGTGTGGTTTAAGATTTTTTAGAAAGAAGAAGAGGAGCAGAGGTCAAAACATTGCTCATCCTTAGGTATCTGACAATGTCAATATGGGACATGATCTTGTCAGCAAGAACAGTGCGTCAACATTAGCATCGAGAGGAACACTTCTCAACAAAAAAACAAGTTTCATTTTACAGGAAGTGCTCTGAAGAATCTAAAGCAGTACTGGTAGTTATCTCCCAACGGTGCAGGCGCACCTTAAATGTTTTTGCATGTTTGTCCAGTGTATGTGTGTGTGTTTGTCTGCACCATTAGCAAACTATCATTAATCATGGACCATATTTTAAGGAAATTTTCAGAAAGTTGTTGAACAAATGTCTACAAATGATTAACTCCTCATGATTCAAGGTTGCTGCCACAGCGCAACGATCTTAGCAAACATAAAAACAGCTGTCAATGAATCAGTTTTGCAGATATTGGGCTAAAGTATGGTGTGGTAGTAGCTGAGAGTCATCCTCAAAAAACACTCCCAGCACTAACTGATTGTGGACATTTTCTAAGTTTGACCAAAATTATTGTAATTTCTTGACTCTCGGTCATGAAATGCAGTGGGTAACATGGATTCCTACAAGTAACAGTAAGCTTTAAGTTTGATGTGGAATGAAAATAAAACAAACTATTCTTTATCTAAAAGTATGAAGATACCAAACTGGTTTTAAATTCTTATTGGGTCTGATTAATTTATTTGTGCATTTCAAAATAAAAATGTTGGCTTCCACAAATTTGACGTCGTTAGCATTTTGTTTGAGAAGCACTATCCAGTTGGGAGAGATTAATGGTGTTATTGCCATTAGAGATAACTTGTAAGCCGTTAAAAACACCTATTTATAGCAATGTGCATGTCTTTTCTTTTTTAATTAAAGCTACACAAAGCAAGCTACAGCTACTGCATCTTGAGTTAAGACAGAACTCCATGATGCTTTCAGACAGATGGCAGATTCCAGCCAACACTCAAGGACTCTGACGATGAGGTGCCAGCAGCACTGAGCCAACATCTATTTATAAATGCTATTTGACAGTGATGCTCCACAATGCAGGAGAACTGTTGGACATCAAACCTGGCCAGGGCTTCAATAAACAAATCCAACCCTGTTTAGCACTTTGAAGAGCCCTAGACTCGCGGTACTGTTTGTTTGCCACGTTGGCCGTTAGCCACACAAAGCTGTTGCAATGGAAGAAAGCCATTGTTATATAATGAACACACAGGCTGCAAGTACAGTAACACACAGAACAGAACTGTTGTTGGAGATGGAGATTCATGGTGTTTAATCTGTACGCACATTTCAATAACTAAAGGCCATGTTACCAGATTTGAAATTATTTTACATTTTCGTGCACATGGTAAACAGTTCATTATTTTTGTTGCCCGATGCCAAAAGGTAAAGGTGGACAATAACAATCTTACTCATGTCTGGGTAGTTTGAGTGTGTCTGTTATCAATCAAGAACCACAAGCCAAATTTAATCCTACAGAAAGTAATCATTGTGTGTACACGTATTACCAAATAACTCAACAAAATTAAACATTGCTGGCTGAACTTATGGTAAATAAATAAATAAATAAATAAATCATAACAGTCAATAGTAAATATTTTTTCTCCTTTTCAGCTGCTCCCTTTGCCACAGTGAACTAACTCGCACAAAGATTTGGTGATGACTCATGAACTTTCTTGATTTGGTGATGACTTTCACGCCTGACGCCCCTCCTGAGACAACTACAGACCACCGAGCTACCACAGCCCACTGTGTGGAGCAGAGAGCTGCCATCTAGGACACCCAGGGGAGCAGATGGTGGGGGTTAAAGGCCTTGCTCAAGGGTCCAGAGTGGGGCAAATAAGGGTGGAGGCAGGTGTGGGTGTTTCACCTTTCCAACCACATCTTTTTTTTATGTCGTCAGTCCGGGGAGTTGATCTAACGACCTTCCAATCACAGGCCCACCTCCTTTAACCTCTGAGCCACAACTCCCCCTATTGACCTAAATGTAGGTATTTTACCAACATATTGCAGGAAGTGCGGCTTCGGATGTTATCAGTCCATTAAATGGCCGTTATTAGTTGTTACCATCCCCATATGTAGAGGTCAAACTGTCTCACCCACCTCCTTGTAGATTTAAATTAAGGTACGTTATCATCGCTGATAATAGGCAGCGTCTCGCCGGGGTAAACCAGGAAGTTTCTTTTTTTTGTTTGTTTTTCAGCTTATACAACACTTTTCCGAAACCACTTTTCCTAAACCTAACCTTAAAGTTATTGTGACATGATGTTGGAAATTTGCATATTTGTCACAACATATATATCGTATATCATTCAGCTCTGTTCGTTTTTGCAAAATAAATTATAAATATATTAAAATTTCATTCCAAGTTATGGTAGTTTTTTCTCTGGGACACGCCCCTAAAAATAAGCGCACTTCCGCAAAACGTCATTGTGACGTACATGTGGGCACTGGGCATAAGGCAGAGCCTTGCCCGTTTGTCTGTTTTTTAACAGCTTGCCTTAAAGACTTTTTCTGAAAGATTGCCTCTTTTTTTTGTGTAACTTGAAAAATGCTGTCACGTTGTAGCGCATTTGGGAGTTCTAATATCAGCAGTGAACAAGTGAGCCTTCACAAATTCCGAAAAGATGAGAAACTTCACCTATAATGGACAAGTACAGAGAAGAGGGACCTATGGTGTCCTTCCAAAGAGTCATATGTTTACAGCGACCATCTTACTGCCTCAGGTAACATCTGTATTATTTTTTTTTATTCAGGGAGGGTTTATTAATGAGAGTTTTGGATGATTTACTGTCTTTAAAATGATAGATCTCAAACGCGATCGGGACTCTGTTAGCTTAGCCCAAGAACAAAGAAGCCACATCACAAAGCTATCCTCACTTAGCTACTGTGTATGAAATAAACCGTGTCTAAATCACTTTTCAATTGATCGAGTGTCCAATAACTGTATAGGATGAATAATAACCCTTCGATTGCTTTAATACATTGATGTACTAACAATAGGTTGTGTTTGTTCGCTGCTAACACACTAGCCGAGACACAGGAGCAAACACACGTTGCTATTTATGTAATTTTTAATTATGTCTGCGCGATCAAGTAACATCAGTAAGTTTTTTTTATTCAGGGAGGGTTTATTAATGAGAGTTTTGGATGATTTACTGTCTTAAAATGATAGATCTCAGACGCGATCGGGACTCTGTTAGCTTAGCACAAAAACAAAGAAGCCACATCACGAAGCTATCCTCACTTAGCTACTGTGTATGAAATAAACCGTGTCTAAATCACTTTTCAATTGATCGAGGGTCCAATAACTGTATAGGATGAATAATAACCCTTCGATTGCTTTAATACATTCATGTACTAACAATAGGTTGTGTTTGTTCACTGCTAACACACTAGCCGAGATACAGGAGCAAACACACGTTGCTATTTATGTATTTTTTAATTATGTCTGCGCCATCAAGTAACATCAGTAAGTTTTTTTATTCAGGGAGGGTTTATTAATGAGAGTTTTGGATGATTTACTGTCTTAAAATGATAGATCTCAGAAGCGATCGGGACTCTGTTAGCTTAGCACAAGAACAAAGAAGTCACATCACGAAGCTATCCTCACTTAGCTACTAAATAAACCGTGTCTAAATCACTTTTCAATTGATCGAGTGTCCAATAACTGTATAGAAAGAATAATAACCCTTCGATTGCTTTAATACATTCATGTACTAACAATAGGTTGTGTTTGTTCGACATGCTCCGCCATTATTATTTACATGCGCGTTGAGCAGCGGCTACCCACGGGTACGGGATTCCTGTGGGATGGGAATCGAGTTAACTGTTATTCACGTGATTGGGACGGTACAGGATCGAAAGTTAACGGGAGCAGACGGGAGCGGGAGTCGTGACAAAAAAAAAAAACATGTCGCCATTTTGTAGTTCTCTTTCCCCCAGCTTGCACTGTAACGCAAGTTAAAAGAACTACATGACCCAGAAGGCAACGGTACTTCCGGCCACTGCTTTCGCCGGAATTCAAAGAGTAGCAGCAATGGAGGGAGTAAAGACGAGCGGAGAATCCGATGTGGTTAAAGTTGATTTGCAACGCAAAGTAAGAACTAACGATATTTCTATTAAGCTCACAGAATTGGCAGGAAAGTCGCAAATATTAACGAACTTTGCGAGAGTTGAGTGTGACGGTGTTAACACGCTGTATGCCGCTTGTAAGACGTGCTTAGTTTTAGTCAAGTACACCAGTGAGTCTATGTTGGGGTTTATTCAATTAACTGACCTCCAAATGAGCTAAAAACAGAGACTAAGGTGGTCCTCTGCAGGAAAATCTATAGAGATCACAGGCCATGTACTACGTTTTGTGCTCTTTAGTGATTTAATTTATTTTTTGTTTACATTAAGGCAAAATATGCCTCCCTCTACTGCCACAGATGAACTGTTTCTGTTGCTATATCTATTTAAATCAAACTGCAAAACACAAAGTAGCCTAATCTTAAAAACATTGTGGTGAAGATTAGATCAAATTAATTGTATTTCTTACGAGTAAATTAGGAAGAAAAGATGGGAGCGGTACAGGAGCGGGAGTCATTTTGAATGGGAGCGGGATGGGAGTGGGAGTCATTGCACCAGGAGTGGGACGGGACAGGAATTAATTTTTTACTCAAGCCTGGGAGTGGGACGGGACAGGATTATTTTCTGTGGGAGTGGGACGGGACAGGAGTAGAAATTCACTCCCGTGTCACCCTCTACTCTGTAACTGCTGCTCTGGTAGCTCAGTTATGTTGGAAGTACTGTATTTTCCGGACTATAGGTCACTGTTTTTTGCCTAATTTGCATGCCCTGCGACCTATAGAGAGGTGAGACCGGTTTATGGATTTTTCCCCATATTTTTAGACCAATTTTTGGCTCAGATATGACCGTTTTTCATTTTGGCAGATAATGGGGCAGTACCACTTTTGTCCGCTAGGGGTGCAGTACCACTTTTGTCCGCTAGGGGACACTTCCAGAGAGTCCACCAACCGTTTCCAGCTCATGTGTCCGAAAAAAGCCCCCTCTGCTCAGACTGACTCTGTCGCTGCCCGGCCTCCTGCTCTGGAGGTAAATACTTTTTGCTGTGTTTGTTAGCAAGATAAGTCAAGAACCACAGGACAGATTTTTATCAAACTTACAGAAAGTAATCACTAGATGTACATTTACAAACTTTTAGCTGTTGGAGTTATTTGAGATAAAATTCGATGTTTTATAGACGTAAATGTGTCGCGGTTAGCTTAGTTGTTTTTCATTGTACTTTTTCAAAGTGAAAAAATTTAAATCCAGCAGATTTGACCATTACGTGAATTTATTAAGGAACGGTTAAGCTAAGACACATGTTTGCTATCATTTTCAGCAGACAAATAATTGTTTTTACTGTGTTAATCTTGTGAAAAGTCCTTCCGTGCATGCTTCTGTGGTTGTCATTTTCAGCAGGGCAAATGACGCGCTGACGCATAATAGATGCGACTTATATAAAGGTGCGACCTGTTTGTGGATTTTTCCAATTTATTGACAATTGGACAAAGCGACTTATATAAAGGTGCAACCTATAGTCCAGAAAATACTGTACAAAACCTGCAGGCAGAAGTAGTGGTCTGTCATCCACATACTTTCTTACAGAATCTTGTGAATAGGCCGAAGAGACATATTTATGGATTTTTTCCCACATTTATAAACCAGCTGGCTCAACTAGTAAAGCTGCTGCCTCTCAGCGAGCAGATTCCCGGTTCAAATCCTGGTCCGGGGGCCTTTCTGGGTGGAGTTTGCATGTTCTCTCTGTACATGCGTGGTTTTCTTCAGGTACTCCGGTTTCCTCCCACAGACCAAAAACATGCATGTTAGGCTGATTGGTAACTCTAAATTGTCCCTAGGTGGGAGTTCGAGAGTGAATGGTTGTTTGTCTCATTTGTCTCCATGTGGCCCTGTGATGGACTTGCGACTTGTCCAGGGTGTACCCCGTCCATTGCACAGTGATTGCTGGACATGGGGACCGGCGATCCCCGTGACCCAAAATGAAAGAAGCAGGTAAAAGATAATGGCTGAGATATGACCGTTTTCATTCATTCTGACTGAAAAAAAGAGCAGTACTAGTATCAGCCATTTGATGGTAGCAGAGTAGTAGTAGCAGTAAGGCATGCTTTGTATTGATTGATTGATTGATTGATTGATGTTTATTCATTCATTTTAAAAGTACAATACAAGACAGTTTCATCAGATACAAGAATACAAGTAGGATAAAATGAAGGGAGCAGAAAGAAGATGAAATCTTATTATATCTGCCCCTTATTTCACAGTTTGTTCAACCAATGATAACCTTCAAGCAACATCACAGAATGAATAATTCTACTTATTTTTCTAACTGTAATACACAAACTACATCACAAAATGAATAATTCTACTTAATTTTCCTAACTGTAATACATAAACTAGATCACAAAATGAATAATTCTACTTAATTTTTCTGACTGTGATACACAAACTACATCACAAGATGAATAATTCTACTTAATTTTCCTAACTGTAATACATAAACTAGATCACAAAATGAATAATTCTACTTAATTTTTCTAACTGTAATACACAAACTACATCACCCATAATTCTACTTAATTTTCTAACTGTGATACATAAACTACATCACAAAATGAATAATTCTACTTAATTTTTCTAACTAATACACAAACTACATCACACTTAATTTTTTTTTCTACTTAATTTTCCTATTTTTTTATTATTATTTTTTTCCTACTTAATTTTCCTAACTGTAATACACAAACTAGATCATAAAATGAATAATTCTATTTAATTTTTCTAACTGTAATACACAAACTAAAAGATGGCACAACATCAAGATGTTCACAAAATGAATAATTCTACTTAATTTTCCTAACTGTAATACACAAAATACATCACAAAAATGAATAATTCTACTTAATTTTCTAACTGTAATACACAAACTGCTTCACAAAATGAATAACTCTACTTAATTTTTCTAACTGTAATACACAAACGCACTAAGCTACATCACAAGTACAACATAAGTGTAATACACAAGTGTAATACACAAACACGGAAGGTTACATCATATATAGTTTTTGAGCAAGTCCTTTTTGACCTTTTTCTTAAATGTATACATTGATTTTTCATTTTTAACATCACTCTCCAGAGCATTCCACAATCGAACTCCCTGAATTGAGGTAGACCGTCCCTTTAAGCTGGTTCTGAATTGTGGTTTGATGAATATCTCTGTCCCTTTGAGATTGTAACAACTTTTTCTTTTTATAAAATTTCTTTGGATATTTAAAGGTAATGTGTTATTATGAGCCCTATACATAACTGATAAAATACTATATTCTACCAATTCCTGGAATTTCAATAAGTTTAGCTGAAGAAACAAAGTGTTTGATGGGTGACTGAAATGTTTTCTGGTGATTACTCTTACAGCTCTCTTTTGTAAAATAAAAACAGGTTTTGTAATAGTTTTGCACGCTTTTCCCCAAACCTCAATACAATAGATTAAATGTGGAGCAATGATTGTGTTATACAACATATGTAAAGCTTTATCAATTAAAAAATCCCTGACTTTATACAGTACTGCAATTGATCTAGCTATTTTTTTTAATGGAATTTACATGATGTTTCCATGTCAGTTTGTCATCAATGATAACACCCAGAAACTTCACTTCACTCACTTTACAGATCACAACATCTTCAATTTCAAATGGATCGTCATCAACAATTCTCTTTTTGTTACTGAATATCATGTAATTAGTTTTATCTAAATTCAAAGATAATTTGTTTAATTTAAACCAAGTTTGTATTTTTATAAATTCTGTTTTCATCATATCCAAAATCTGTTTTATGTCATTACCCGAACAGAAAAATGTGGTGTCATCGGCAAAAAGAACACATTTAAGTAGTCCTGACACATTTACCAAGTCATTCACATATAAAATAAATAACTTTGGTCCAAGCACAGAACCCTGAGGAACTCCACAAGTGATATCACGGAGGTCAGATCTAACATCATTTATTTGCACAAACTGTTTCCTGTCCTTCAAATAGCTAGATACCCACTGTAATGCTGGTCCTCTAACACCATATTTATTTAGTTTTTCAAGGAGAATGGTGTGGTCAATGGTATCAAATGCTTTTTTTAGATCAACAAAAACACTAACACAGTACTGTTTATGATCGACAGCATTAGTTATTTGTTCCATTAAATCCATGAGAGCCATTGACGTAGAGTTTTTTTCTCTAAACCCATACTGACTGCTACTTAAAATATTTTGTTTATCAATAAATTGATCCAATCTGGTCACAAATAGTTTTTCTAGAATTTTTGAGAACTGTGGTAATAAGGATATTGGCCTATAATTATTGAATACACATTTATCACCATTTTTAAAAAGAGGAATTACCTTTGCTACTTTCATGTTATCTGGAAATATTCCTGTTGAAAAAGATAAATTGCATATATATGTAAACGGTTCAATAACATAACTTATTATTTCCTTTACGAACATCATATCCATGTCCACCCAGTCTTTTGATCTCTTGTCTGAGAGATTTTTTACCATTTTCATAATTTCCTCTTTGTTAGTTCCACTAAGAAAAATACTGTTGGTGCAACTTTTAATTGAATGACACACCTTATTATCTACTTTTGGTATTTTAGCTGCAAGGCTTGATCCAATATTTACAAAATATTGATTAAATTCATTTACGATATCATTCTCATCATGTATTTCTTTGTCATCTTTCACAAAATATTTTGCAATGTTCGTTTTTGCTTTATGACTTTTTAGAACATCATTTATTACTCGCCATGTTGTTTTAGTGTCACCATTGCTCTTGTTTAATAAATCACTATAGTATTCTTTCTTGCATCTTCTTATAATCATTACCAATTTATTTTTATATTTTTTATATTTTTCTTCAGCTTGTTGTGTTCTCGTTTTTAAGAAACATAAATACAAGTTTTTTTTTTTACAAGCATTTCTCAACCCTTTAGTCATCCAAGGTTGGTCAACAATATTTCTTTTTCTATGGTTTCTTTGCACACAATTCTTTTCATACATTCATACATTGTATCATGTAATAGGTAAACGCAGCTATAATGACAAATTCAAAAAATGTTAAGACAGATACAACTGGACTTTATTTATTACACTTTGGGGTTTTTTGTGTGTTTTTTCCTGGAACTTTTCTGAATTTTCCATGTCCTGGATGACTGAGAAACTTCACCAGCTACAGAATTCAGTACAAAACTGCTCTCATTACCCATCAATGCTTGCACGGCACTTCACCTGACTATCTAAAGGACATTCTTGCACCATATTCATCCACCCGGTCTCTACGATCACAGAACAGTACCGTATTTTCCGGTGTATAGGTCGCACCTTTTTATGGGTTTTTCAAGGCCTGCGACCTATACACCGGTGCGATCTATTTATGGATTTTTTTTTCATATTTTTAGACCAATTTTTGGCTGAGTTATGGCCCTTTTTCCCTGTTGCATAAAATGGCGCAGTACCAGTTTTGGCCACCAGGGGGCAGTGCACGTGCAGTACCAGTTTCGGCCACCAGGGGGCAGTGCAAGTGCTGTACCCGCTAGGGTCATGAGTACCGGTACACCAACCCAAGAAGAAGAACGTTTCCAGCTCCTGTGCAAGTAGCGAGGACCTTCTCCTCCTGTGCCCGAAAAAACGCTCCTCTGCTCGGACTGATTCTGTCTGCCTCTGGGCTGGAGGTAGCTTCTGTTAGCTCTGTTTGTTTGCTGTTTGTTAGCAAGATAAGTCAAGAACCACTCAGCGGATTTTTCTGAAACTTACAGAATGGAATCACAGTGGGGACGTTTACAAGTGAGTACCTTTATTAGATGTTTGAGATAAAAAAATAAAAAAACGATCTTTTTGTAGCATGTAGCTTCGAGTGTTAGCTTCTGTATTTGTTATAAATAACATCGAATCCACTCGGTGTATATTTATTTCTGCTTACAGAGTAATTATAGCACTCCAATGTACTTAACTATGTCCTGGATGAATCATTTGAGATGAGATTCGATTTTTATTCGTGTCAGAGGCGGGCATGGTCTCGTGTTGGCTTTCGTTTTATGTCTGTGTACTTCTGTTAACGTCCTAAATGGCTTCAAAACCACTCGGTGTATATTTATTCTGCATACAGAATGCAATTATAGGAGCTTTAATGTACGTTACTATGGTCTCGAGAAAACATTTGACATAAAATTCGATTTTTTATTCATTTTCTGAGAGACGGACTCCTCTCGTTTTTAGCTTTTTTAGCTTGTGGTTTTACTTCGGTTTGCTTAAATAGCTTCAAAACCACTCGGTGTATATTTATTTCTGCTTACAGAGTAATTATAACACTCCAATGTACTTAACTATGTCCTGGATGAATCATTTGAGATGAGATTCGATTTTTATTCGTGTCAGAGGCGGGCATGGTCTCGTGTTGGCTTTCGTTTTATGTCTGTGTACTTCTGTTAACGTCCTAAATGGCTTCAAAACCACTCGGTGTATATTTATTCTGCATACAGAATGCAATTATAGGAGCTTTAATGTACGTTACTATGGCCTCGAGAAAACATTTGACATAAAATTCAATTTTTTATTCATTTTCTGAGAGACGGACTCCTCTCGTTTTTAGCTTTGTTAGCTTCTGGCAGACATTAGCAGCAGAGCTAAACACTCGGTCCATATTGCCGGGTTGACTCAGCGGTCACGCGGTGCGTCAGCGGTGGATGACGCGTTACGTCGGCGGTGACGTAGGTGCGACCTATACACCCGTGCGACCTATTTATGGATTTTTCCAATTTATTGATAAATATTGGACACTGCGACCTATACAACGGTGCGACCAATACAACGGAAAATACAGTACCGTATTTTCTGGTGTATAGGTCGCACCTGTGTATAGGTCGCAGTGTCTAATATTTATCAATAAACTGGAAAAATCCGTAAATAGGTCGCACCGGTGTATAGGTCGCACCGGTGTATAGGTCGCACCTAGGTCGCACCTACATTTGTTAGCTGCCATTTTTGTAAGACTGTGTCTCACTTTAATTTTTGTCAATAAATTATTACAAATCAGCTTATTTCAAAATGTAAATACCACCAACATCATTAAAATTAAACTACAGACTCCTAAAAAAATGTTTGTTGGCTGCCTTTTTTGTAAGACTGTGTCTCACTTTAATTTTTGTTAATAAATGACAAATCAGTTGCAGCTGAAGGTGATCTGCTCAGAGTTGCAGCTGCTGTGGAAACCAGTGCAGGATAGCTGCAGCAATTTTATTATATTTTACTAGATTTTATCACTTGTTTTATTTTATTTATTTTTTAAGCAAGCCTAATCTGCATCCACATGATTTTATCTTTGATCTTAGTCGATATTATTATTGATTTTATTTGATTTTATCACTTGTTTCATTTTGATCTTTGCTTTGTTACACTTTGTAGCACTTTGAGATTTTTATTAATGAAAAGTGCATTATAAATGGAATTCATTATTATTATTATTATTATCTGGAGGTGGAGCTGACTGTGAGCTGAAATATGCAGCATCTGGAGGTGCAGCTGATTGAAATGCACTTTGACAGTTACAGCTACACCCAAATAAATCTGTAAATAAAGCAGAATACTGGTACAGGCCTCTTTAGCGATCATAGCGGCCGAAACTGGTACTGCACTTGCACTGCCCCCTGGTGGCCGAAACTGGTACTGCACCATTTTATGCAACAGGGAAAAAGGGCCATAACTCAGCCAAAAATTGGTCTAAAAATATGAAAAAAAATCCATAAATAGGTCGCACTGGTGTATAGGTCGCAGGCCTTGAAAAAACCATAAAAAGGTGCGACCTATACACCGGAAAATACGGTAATTTCCTTCATATTCCTCGGACCAAATTGAGGACCATGGGAGACCGAGCATTCTGTGTGGCTGCCCCCCGCCTGTGGAACTCCCTCCCTGACGACCTGAGAGCTCCACAGTCACTGGTTGACTTTAAAAGCAGCATAAAGACCTTTCTTTTTAAGCAAGCCTATTCTGCCTCCACATGATTTTATCTTTGATCTTAGCTGATATCATTATTGATTTTACTTGATTTTATCACTTGTTTTATTTTATTTATTTTTTAAGCAAGCCTAATCTGCATCCACATGATTTTATCTTTGATCTTAGTCGATATTATTATTGATTTTATTTGATTTTATCACTTGTTTTATTTTGATCTTTGCTTTGTTACACTTTGTAGCACTTTGAGATTTTTATTAATGAAAAGTGCATTATAAATGGAATTCATTATTATTATTATTATTATTAATGATACAATCGGCTTGCCATGGTGTCCCCACCTTCGTTCTGCTCGCTGCTTGGACCAACTGTCAAACCAGCTTCACCACCCTGGCGAAATGCAGATAATTTGACCATTAAAGTGCATTTATTAAGCAATCGTTAGACTGAGACACACATTTGCTATAATTTCGAGCAAACAAACAATTGTTCAGGTGCTTTTATTGTTAAATTTCTCAGAAACGAGCAGCGTTCCTCTTCCTTTTTTCCTCCCTCTGCAAGCTCCCGCAGCACAGTCAGCAAAACCATTTTTGAAATTCAGCTGATTTGACCATTAAAGTGCATTTATTAAGCAAACGTTAAACCGAGACACACACTTACTAAAATTTCTAGAAAATAAATAATTGTTTTTAGGCGTTTATCGTGTTAAATTTGAACAGGAACTCGTTGCGTGCCTGCATTTAATTCTGCGTATCAGCTTTTTAAATACAGCTGATTTGACAGTCAAAGTGCATTTATTAAGGAAGCGTTAGACTGAGACACACATTTACTACAATTTCTAGCAAACAATTGTTTTTAAGTGTTAATCTTGTCAAATTCTTGTTAAAGCCCTCCCGTGCACGCTCCTGTGGGCGCCATTTGGCAGCCCATCAATTTTTAGCACAACACCGGCCCACATTTCCTCGCACAACTACCAATGTGTCAGAACTCCTGCATACATTTCAAAGATAATAAATAAAAAAGCTTACAGTAAAAGATGTGTTTACAATGGAACTGTACAGAACTGTTGTGGTTTTGTTTTTACTTGATTTACAAATTATATATTATATTCATTATATAACCCTATTCTTTCAATTCATATATCCTTTATTTTTACTTTTCCTACTTTTTGTGCATTCACAATCTATTTTACTGATATCTGACATCATTGTCACCGAACAGAAAAAAAATAAAAATAATCAAAAACGTTCAGAATGACAGAAATCCACGGAAACTTTAATCCATGAAACTGCAACTAAAATCATCCATCCATTATCTTTTACACGCTTCTTCCATTTTTGGGTCACGGGGTTCGCCAGTGCCCATGTGCAGCAAAAAAAAGATTGCGTTGCTAATAGGCTAACTAACGTTAGCCGCTAACAGGTAACAACAACACAACGATCAAACTAACGTTATTTACCCTCGTAGTTGTGCAGGAAACTTGAGATATGCAATTTAAATCCTTTATTAGTTTGCTTGTCGGAGCAGGGGACCAGGCATCAACGATAAAAGCACATCGCTGATACTTATCTTGGGCAGCTCTTGTAAACATTTAGACATCACCATTTTCACTGAGACAGCCGGGGCTTAGACCGGAAGCTGGAATGCATACTTCCTGTCAATGCGGAAGTGATTCACGACGCTTGTGCACAGAGCCTATCCTGAGCGAGGTGCGGGGTACACCATAGTTGCCAAGTCCGTTTATTATAAGCGACTTTGGGCTTACTATTTTCCGAAGTCGCTTATAATTTTGGTGTGCCGCTTACCGCAGTTTCTTGGGCTTGTGTCAGTTGTAATGTCGCTTGATTGACATGATTTCACTTTCTTTCAATTTACTACGTCAGCACACTTGAATTATAACAACAGACATAAATACTAGATGTTAAACATATTTAGTCTGAGGGCTCTTTAACTTAATTAGTTTCCAGCTTAGATTGAGAGGGAAAAGAATAGGAGGAGAGATGGTTTAAAGGAAATTATTGTGAGCATGAGACCAAAGTGACACTTCTCATCCGACTTCTGCTAAAATCCAGGTACGTTTGTAAACAGCTCTTTACCTTTTGACGACAGCCCGGTAAGAGAGAAGACCTTGTAACTTTTCAGATGTACGGGTCCGTGTGGGAACCAGCACCTCTGAGCAGGTTATTCGTTTACGTTTCCAACGTCTCCTGGTTTCCGCATCGACCATCAGAAAATGTGTCAGCTTCAGGCCTCTGACTTCAAGATAAACTTATTCCATGAAGGAATAAACAAAGTCTTGAGCTTACGCTCGTTCGAAGTGGATTCATAACGGCATGTTATACAATCCTTAGCTGAATGACTGTCCTTGGCGGGTGACAGGCATTCATTCAGCTCTTTGGGACGTCTTCATGTCTTTGAAGCTCCCAGAAACTCTGGAACCTTCTCGTTCCTTCCAAACTCTGAAGCGTTCAGCAAAACTTAGGACTTAAGGAAGGACCAGTCGAGGAGTTCACTTGTCTTATCACGACCCAAGGTTACAGCCAGCAGCAGAGGGAAATGTTTAGGAAAAGACAGCAAGCTGGAGCCCTTTTCATGAAAAACAACAGATTAACTGTCTTCTGACTTTCTAAACAAAACCGTCCGGTCTCTGTGACCCGAGATTTCACCTTTAACACAGCAGTGAACACCGTTTAACTCTTACAGAATAACACAGCTTAAAAGCACACATCATGAAAATGACAAAAGTTATTCTTTTGGTCACATTAGAATAAAATCAAAGATAGAAATAGTCTCTTTTGGTGACTATGTTCTAAGATTACAACTAATGGAATGATTTTGTAGTAAATGTCTTGCTTTACTGAGAGGTCAGTAAAGGTCATCACTGGACAGTTCAAAAACCTTAGTTTGACCCTGGGTAGGTCCACTACATCTCCCCCCTTTTGGAAGCCATCGCCAGTCCTTGGGGATGGGGTCCAACACGAAAGGAAACCTTGAACTGTCTTTGATCTTGAAGTAATCCAGCAAGTGGAAAAGAAAAATCAAAAATTATAATCCCATAAAGTTTTTGGAAATTCCATACTGTTCGGAGGTAATCCCATTGCGAAAAGCTTTTAATCCTTTGGAAAACAAAGTCTGTGATCCCTTGGAAAGCAAAGTCTTATAATCCACAGCGGTAATTCCACAGCAGTAATTCCACAACGGTTAGTATTGTTGATTGATCAGCAACAATTGTTTTCATAATCAGCATGTAGAGGGGATCCCTCGATTGACGCAGAGGAGGCGACCCTTGGATGAAGGTTGAAGACCAAGCGTTGGAGCTGCAGGTCCCCACATCGAAGGTTGTTGGCTGGTTGGTTTCCAGTCAGTGCCACTCTGGTTCTATGTGTCATGCAATTATGTGGTTTTTAGGTGGGCTTATGATTGGGATTTTACATTAAGCCTTACCTATATGCACCTGGTATGTAAGCTATCATGGTTTAGATCAGCTACAATTACCAATTAAGGGGTGGATCAATTCTGTAAAATTAGATATAGGGATCTGTACCTATAAAATTTTGGAGGGCTTCTGTAACGAAGGCCTCTAATTCCAAACTATTCCTCCATTCATTACTTAGTTTAGGTTAAACTAAAATAGAAAAATGAAATATAGTTTGATCTAAATGTCTG
>JBBPBX010020407.1:21478-36991 GCA_038048925.1 Garcialebias charrua | reverse complement strand
CACACACACACACACATACACACACACACACACACACACACACACACACAGTAGTGTACTTTGACTTTAGTTGAACTGTTGGTCCATTTGTGGGAAGTTGCAGAGAAGAGAAACTCGGCTCCTCTTGTATTTTTGTCCTGTGTGAAACAATTATTGTGCAAATAAATTATTTTTATGAGTTGCTGCTGCATTCATAAAATAAACTGAAGTGACATATTCATCACACTGACATTTTTTTTAACTTGGGGTCTGTATTGTCCATACTGTCTTCCTATTTGTTTTATCACACTGACATTTTTTTTAACTTGGGGTCTGTATTGTCCATACTGTCTTCCTATTTGTTTTAGGAACTGTTCCTAAAGAAAAATACTTATCCAGTACTGTCAAACAAATTGTAATTAATGAAAGGTAATATAATTATAAGAAATTTATATTTTGATGATATTCTAGTTGTGTACTGTAAATATTTAGTACCGAGAGAGCTGTTAGAATGGCTTTGTATCAACTCCATATCAAGTCAAACTTTTTGTCATTTATTGGTTGTTTTAAGAAACCTGGTTACATTTTAATAAGTTGGGAATTTTAATGTTAGCATGCAACTAAATAAAAGTCAAATTACATTACAGACACCAGGAGGCCTCATCAGGAAGTTGATGAAAAGAAACATGATCTTTTCCCATGAAGTGCTTTTAAATTCAGCTAAACCAACTTTTGTGTTCTTTGTCAGAGTTGTACCTCTTCGGCCCGTTTGGTTTCAAAGGAGAACAAGGAGACAATGGTCAGCCAGGTGAGCCGGGAAGGTCTGCTGTCATTGAAGGACCCCCAGGAAATGATGGACGCCCAGGAGAACGAGGCCCTCCAGGACCCCAAATATCATGTAAGCGGTAGTTAACGAATTAAATTTAAAAAATATATATTTTGTGCATTTTTTTTAGGATTATTTACTTCTGTTTGCTTCCAGTGAATGAATTATTTGCTGGAGATCCAGGAGTGAGGGGAAGACCCGGCTTTGCAGGAAAGAAAGGACAGAAAGGTGCTCTAATAATATTCAGAAAGAATATGCCTTTCCTGTTGTTTTGTTATAAAACTTCTAAACTGTGGGGTGCTGTTTGTAAAGTTCCACAGTCAAAAATTAACAGCAATATTTTGGTTTATTTAGCCTTTCATAAGAAAAATAGTTGTTTTTTTTCAAAGTCATATTTTCACCATGTTATTCATACATTTACAAATGTCATTGTTCCGAACTAAATATTTAATTTATAAGCTAAATATTTAGTTTACAAACTAAATACTTGTTTAATTAGTAAACTAAATATTTAGGTGTAAATTCAATATTTAATTTCCAAGCGTAATAATTATTTTCAAAACTAAACATTTAATTTCCATAATAAACATTTAATTTGCTAACTAAGTATTTAACTCTGATCTAAATATTTAACTTGCAAGCTAAACATTTAGATCAGAGTTAAATATTTAATTAGCACCTTCAACATTTATTTTGGAAATTAAATGTTTAGCTTAGAAATTAAATGTTTAGTTTGGAAATTAAATATTTAGCTTGTAAATTAAATATTTACACCTAAATATTTAGTTTTCTAACTAAATCTTTAACTTAATAGCTAAATATTTAGATAAGAGTTAAATATTTAGTTAGCAAATAAAACATTTATTTTTGGAAATTAAATGTTTAGCTTAGAAATTAAATATCTAGCTTGGAAATTAAATATTGAATTTACACCTAAATATTTAGTTTACTAACTAAATATTTAACTTGCAAGTTAAGTATTTAGTTTGTAAACTAAATGCTTAGCTTGTAAGTTAAATATTTAGGTGGGAATTATAACATTTATAAATGTATGAATAACATGGTGAAAATATGACTTTGGAAAAAAAAAACTTTTTTTCTTATTAAAGGCTAATAAATAAGCCAGAATATTGCTGTTATTTTTCAACTGTGTAACTTTACTAAAGGCACCCCATAATAAACCACTTAATTCTGTTAAGTATGTGCCACTGAACGATTTGTTTGATGCAGGTGACCAGGGAGGATGCGAGTGCAGTCTTGGAAATTTCCAGCCTGGTTTATCTGGTCCTGCTGGTCAGCCTGGAGATGCTGGGATGACTGGAGAATTTGGTAGTGATGGTGACCTAGGAGACCCGGGTCCTCGAGGAAAAGATGGACAGCCTGTGAGAAAAATCCCGCCTATAGAAAATAAATTAGACGAATAATGCGTTTAGTATTTTCTGTTATTTATCATCAACTCATTTCTGTTTCCTCTCACTCGCCTGTGTTGAGTTGTAGGGAGTTTCTGGGCTTAATGGTGTTCCAGGACCAAAAGGTCGTAAAGGAAACCTGACTGTTGCCACACAGAAAGGTTAAAAGTTTATTTTATTTCTATCTCTATGAATAAAAGGAGTTTTCAAAAATGCTGAATACATTATGGGTTTTATTATTTTTTATTTATTTTTTGGTAAACGCAATATGTTGGTATATATATTTTTTCAATCTCCCCAGGATCTGCTGGTGACCCTGGAGATTCAGGAAAAGATGGTGTGGCAGGAAAACCGGGTTCTCTGGGCCCAAATGGTCTTCCTGGTTTCAGTGGCAGCCGTGGTCCTCCAGTGAGTTCATCAGTTCAGCCTATAACACCAGCTCCATATCTTAAATACTTCCCACACCTACTTTACGCACGACTTTATCTCCTAAAAGTATTTTGTACCTCCTTTTTCTTTTTGGGCGGTTGTGGCTTAGTGGTTAGAGCAGTCGTCCTCCAATGCAAGAGCTGGGGGGTTCGAATCTACCATCAGTCATATGCTGAAGTGTCCCCGGGCTAGACACTGAACCCCTCATTGCCTCCGATGTGTGTCCCATCAGTGTATGAATGTGTTTAAAGCACTGATGAGTCTCCTTAGACGTATGAATGAGTAAATGAGGGCACAGACGGTGTTGTAAAGTGCTTTGAGTATCTTGATAAGATAGAAAGGTGCTGTTTAAGTACAGCCCATTTAACATTTAACATTTTCCTCACCTCTCTTTGCCGTCCATCTTTACAGGGTGAAGGGCCCAGGGGAGAACGAGGAGACAGGGGGTACCCAGGGAGGCCTGGTTCACCTGGTGCAGACGGGTTGACAGGACAACCAGGTCCGGACATTGTGGGCGCCAAAGGACGACCCGGTTTACCTGGAGACGACGGTCTCGCTGGCTACCAAGGGGCTCCAGGAGCAACTGGAAGTCCAGGTGAGAACCAGCTGACTGCCTCCATACCTGTTTCTATTCAGTCTCATTTCCGTGGTGCGTATTTCTGCTCTCTGTATGGATTTTGCTTTTCTCTTTCTGTGTAATTTTTGCCTTACCTCTTTCAAAATCTTTTGTAATCTAGTTTGACGTGGTAAGAGTGGACTGTGGCTTGTGGTTAAAGGAGAAGGAAGCATGCTGACCAGCCAGCTGGCTTACTTCTCTTCCTTCTGCTGTCTAATGCGGGAGCTGCATCCCTTAAACCAGCTACGGCTGAGCCTGTTTGAGACGATGCTTGTGCTTTTGAATAACTCTTGTTTCGAATGCGTCTCTCTTTCCTTCTCCCTCATTTGCGACTGAAAAGGTGGCTGTATATCAAGAGGAGATGGAGGACAGGTGGATGACACAGGTAGCTGGTATAAAATGTTTTCATTCATTTGCTTCAATTATAACAACTCTATTGTGCTTTGCCTTTGGAAGATTTTACTGATGTGCATGATGTTTCTTTATGCTTACAGTTTGATAGTTACAGTACTGAGGTTCCAGCTAATATAATGATTATGTTTGATTCTGAAAACCATTCATGCTGGGCAGCAGACTGATACCACCTGCACCAAATTAATTCTTTATAAACAGCCGCTTCATCATAAAACCCATCAATTGTTTCTGATAATGTTCTTGTCAGGCTCTTGCGAATCTGTTCCGGGACCTCCAGGCCTGCCAGGACTCCCAGGACCCTTTGGATTTCAAGGTGCCCCAGGTAAACTAACTGGGCAAGATTTGTTTTAAGCTTTAGCCGTTTTGGAGTCCATTTTGAAGCTCGTTATATTTCTTATTCAACAGGATCTTCTGGCTTACCGGGTCCACATGGTGAAAGTGGAGTCAGGGGGGAGAAAGGAGAACAAGGGGAGCAAGGCAGAGGTGGAAGTCCTGGACCACCAGGTGAGGAGAGACAATAAACTGTGGAGTAAAGACTGTCTGAAAGAGTTTGACATCAGTGGTTGGGGTTTGTTAGCTGAAAGATGGAATCTCCATGTTTTCTATCAAAAAAGGTGTTCATGTTTACTAGTTTGTTCATGTACAAAAGACATAAAGAGAGTTTAGAACAGGGGTGTGCACACATTTTCAGCATGCGAGCTACTTTGTACTTTTAAAATGACCAAGTCCAAGTACTATAAAAATACAAAACATATAAACGTATTAAGTATACTGTGTTTGTTTTACGTTCTTGTTTTTATATTTTACTATGTTTTTTTAATAGCACTTTGATTTATTGTTTTATAACACTACATTTATTTTAATTGCATTTTTCTGTAGCTTATTGTTGTCTGTACTTTATATGTTGTCTGTCTAAAACAGGTCTCTCTTGTAAATGAGTCCTCGTGGCTCAGTGACACTAACCTGGATAAATAAAGGTTGAATGAATGAATAAATCCCTAATGATGCCTGTAATTAGTAGTTGCAGGTAATTAGGGCATTGAAAAAGCTTACCGGGTACATGAAATTAATCGCTTCTACTTAAGTACACGGCATCATTTCAGGGATTTGATTTAAATATTCTTTTTGGTGCTAATTTGTTTTTATGATGTTTCAAATTCAGGTTTTCCTGGTCCTCGTGGAGATTTGGGGATCCCTGGCAGAAAAGGTTTTATTGGTAACCCAGGTGTGTCTGGTGTTCCTGGTCGATATGGGGGTGAAGGTGAAAAGGGTGTTCATGGTGAAGTATTAGAAGCATCACCTGGACCACCAGGTGACCCAGGACAACCTGGTCCTCAAGGAGTGAAAGGCCAAACTGGAGAGGAAGGAGTTCCAGGTTACCCAGGTCCGCTGTGTTTCTCTGTTTTCATTTTGTTTGATCAAGAATGTTTAAACTTTATGACACTAATTGTATTAAACTGATTTCCTCAGGAATGGTCGGCATGCCAGGTATGATTGGCTTTAAGGGGGAGACAGGTCCCATAGGTCTCTTAGGAGAAGAAGGGAGACCTGGGCCAGCAGGCATATATGGGTTCCCTGGTGACCCTGGAAGATCAGGTTCACCTGGGCCTCCTGGTGAAACTGGACAACCAGGTTGGAAAAAAATACAAACACACCTCTGTCCAAAAATGTTCATATTTGTTCCTGCTGGTAATCTGTCAACTACATCATCAGGAATCACCGGAGAGAGGGGTATAGAAGGAGATCCAGGTCCCCCGGGTCCAGCAGGATTCAAAGGGATGCCAGGTACTTTTGGTAATGATGGTGCAACAGGAGAACCTGGTCTACCAGGTAACCTTGGACAACCTGGCGCAAGTGGACATCCTGGGCTTCCAGGATCAAAGGGTTGGTTTCTCAAAAATGCTACTGCTAGTTTAACATTGAGAAAAACAATGTACCACACAAACCATTAAAGCTAAAATGTTTTTTTTCTGGGACTTGTCCTTTATTTCAGGTAGCAAAGGGTCTCCTGGCATGTCAGGTTTTGTTGGGCTTCTTGGTGATGCTGGACAGAAAGGTCAAGAGGGGCTCAAAGGAGAGACTGGAGTGCCTGGCCAAGCAGGTCTGAAAGGATTTGATGGCCAGAAGGGAGCGAAAGGTAGGACTCAGCATCGCCAGGTAATGTCAATGCTGTACTGAGACACACAACTAACTCCCCACCACCCCTGTGGTCAGGTGAACGTGGGCTGACAGGACCACCTGGGACGATGGCTCCTCAAATGCTCATTCACGTAAAGGGAGCCAAAGGCGAATTTGGAAATGAAGGCAGTCAAGGATTCACGGGGCCAAGAGGTCTGCACCTCCAGTCTGATATATGTCTCTTGTTTCCATTCACCTCCTCTGTGCACTCACATAACGGATCATTTTATGCTTTCCTCAGGTACCAAAGGTTTGCCTGGTGTGCCCGGTCATGATGGCTTTCA
Organism: Garcialebias charrua; assembly: GCA_038048925.1. Lineage (NCBI taxonomy): Eukaryota > Metazoa > Chordata > Actinopteri > Cyprinodontiformes > Rivulidae > Garcialebias > Garcialebias charrua. The sequence continues at coordinate 30,856 of JBBPBX010020407.1, read as the reverse complement.
CGGTTTGCCAGGGGACCCCAGCAATGAGAAAGGTTTTCAAGGAAATCCAGGAGCACAGGGGCTGCCAGGCTTTAAAGGATTACCAGGACCAACAGGAAACAGAGGCATTATGGGCTTTGACGGAATGCCTGGCATCAAGGTGAGCAAAGCCACTGTGAAACTTCATTTGATTCAGTGGATTTGACAGTTTCTCATGTAACAAAGGTCAGAATTTATTGAAACTAACAGAACGTACTGTAATTATTGGCTGTACATCAATGACTGATTAACCTTTGGAGCTGATCCAGTTGAAGATGGCCGCTATAGATCACTGACCTTAGTAAACACAAAAATGAATAGACCTATACCATTGTTTTACTGAATCTGCGATAACCTTTATCATCGTAAAATTATCTTATTTCATTAAGGAATGCAAGAAATGTAACTTGTCTATTTTTGTCTTTTTTTTGGTTTTGTTTTTTTGTTTGTTTGTTTCCCAGAATAGAGTTAATAAAGTTAGGGCCATAGAAACCTAGTGAATGGCACGAGTAGATAGCCATACTTTTTTTAAAAAATCAGGAATGACATTGGTAAGGAGGGCGTGGAACATTTATAAAATCAAAGTTGCACAACGAACTAAGTGGTGTGACAGCATGAATTGGATGAGCTTCTTCATCTCCTCATACAATGCCAGCACAAAGACGTCGCCCATGCCTCTGAGCATGTTGGACCAGGCTGCCTTGAAGAAAGCCTTTCCACCTCATTGCGTGCAATCTTATGCCAGCAGTCTAAGGTCCCACTGTACATGATGTCAGCTCCTTTACATTTGGACTGCATCATCATACATCGATGGACATTATCGAATGGGTTTGAGGTCAGGCCAGCAATGGCTGTTACATTCTGTACAGTATTCCAGCTCACCAATATGTGGGTGTTTTTGGGGTCTGGAAGCATACACTTGTGGCATAGATGCCAAAGTATGCTTTTCCTATGTCAGCTGCAAGACAGGTATGGGTGAAGTTGAGGGAGTACTCAAAACATAACAAGGTGGCTCCAGCAGCACCACCAGAGGCCAGGTTACTGGCAAAGTACCTCCAGAACTGGGCGCACTTGTCCATGCCATCAAGGAAGAACTTGTTGTACTTGTCTTTGAAGGCAAAATTAAAGGCCTGGGTGGGGAAATATCTGATGACATTGGTAAGGTTATCTTTCCAGAAGGAAAGGACTCCCTGCTCCTTGGGGATGCAGACAACATGGGTTATGATGCCTTTATACTGCTTGTCTGCAGTGATCTGTTTGCTTGCATGATGGACCTGAAGGAGAAGATTCACTCTCTCAATCGGAGCGATAGCTGTTTTGGAAATGGCTGTGGAGATTCCACCAGCATAGAAGTCCTTAGTGAATGCGACAGCTTGTTCACTCATATTGCAATGTTTTAGACGTGCCTTTCAGGTACCATTATCCCTACTGCCCTTTATGTCTGACAGCCTGCACCGACAAAATGCCCTTGTCTTGTTTTAATGTTGTTTTGAATAATTTGTTAAATGAGTTGTAGTCATTATCACACATGCACATTTTAACTTACTTTTCAGGGAGGCAAAGGAAGCCCTGGTGCTTATGGAGCATCCGGTGACAAAGGAAGGAAGGGTGCCAAAGGTACACGGTCAAATTGGAACCTCATATAGACATTTAGATATCATGAAGTTACTGTGATGGAACTATTTTATGTGGTAGTTATTTTAGTAAAATATTGCAGGTGACAGAGGCCTTCGTATAGACCTTCCAGGAACTTCTGGACTGAGAGGAGAAGATGGATTTCCAGGAGAGCCAGGTACTGTATAAGTTAGACCTTCTGCAATTGTTGTTTCTTCTGCTTTATATTTGATCAACAACAGTAAGAAGGTTTTGGCTGATTTTAAAAGTTTGATATTCCTGTTTTTAGGATCGAAAGGATTACTTGGAATCACTGGGGACATTGGTATTTCTGGTTTTGATGGCATCGAAGGAATGAAGGGCAAGTTAGGTGATCCGGGAATATTAGGACACCCAGGTAAAACACTACACCTCCTTATTGTTTACAAAATAGATTTACATTTTGTTTACATGAATTTGCTTATTGTTTTCAGGCTCGGATGGACAGAAAGGAACTCCTGGTATTCAAGGTCAAAAAGGCGTTCCTGGATCTCCTGGAAAAGATGGACAACCAGGCTCTCCTGGCTTTGAAGGAATTAAAGGTAACAAGATCTTGTTTATTGTCTCAAACCTACTATGCACACTTGTTGTTTACCCTATGATTCCATCTAAATGTGCACAGGCTACACCGGCTTTAAGGGTCTCTTTGGATTACACGGACTGAAAGGACAAAAGGGAACATCAGGAACACCAGGTACCAAATCAAGAAATGAGTCCTCTGTGCACTTCTAGAATCAAAGCAATGTACAATGAATGTTTAAGACTGTTTCAGCTTCATTGCTGCTTAAATACTAAAAAAATATAGATTTACACATTTTATTCAATAAACAAAGTTTAAAAAAAAAAGATTAACTACCGGTAGTTCTATACAAGCTTTTCTCTTAGATTTGAAAATGTGTGTTTTCTTACTTTGATTGAATTTTGTAATTTTACGGCTTTAGGTTTGTCGTCAGCTGCATTGTCAAAAATCACATTTGATTTAGAAATGAGCTTTTCTAAGCCAGAGTATGCCATCTGATTGCATTTACATCAGGTCTGGATCTTGTCGGACCTGCTGGGGAGACGGGAGTTAAAGGAGAAAAGGGAGAGAATGGTGAACCCAACAGTCAGCCTGGTACTGCAGGCATAGTGGGGTTGAAAGGTTTCCAAGGACCTCAAGGTGAACCACTCTTTTATCCATACAAGGCCCACCAAAGGTCAAACAAGATCAGTCCAGCACAGCAGCACATGCTGCAGTATGATTTGACTTTGCTAATGCTTGACACATTTGTGTTTTTGTTGGTTCAGGTGACTTTGGTCAGCCTGGAGAGCCAGGTTTCCCAGGCCTTGCAGGACCAGACGGGACCCCTGACAAACCAGGATTCAGGGGGGATCCTGGATTTCCAGGACCATCAGGATACCAAGGTAGATATTCACATCATTTAAAGTGGAGTTTCATGGAAATGATGAGAGCAATGTAACCTTATCTGTTGTCGACAGTTCTTTTAGCAAGACCTCACACTGGAGAAGTAAAGTTTATGCTTATAGAGCATTCACACAATTCAAATTCGTTTTTCGTTTGTTTTTCAGCACGTAACTTTTTTCGTCAAATTTTCTGCTGTTTCAACAATTCATATTTTAAAACGTTCAGCTCGTTCACAACTAGCCTGGTTAAAACCAGACCCTTGTCCTTCACTTCGCTTCGTACTAGGGTCTGGACTTTCTCCATAGAGAAACGATTCTTGCTGGAGGCGTGGCCTCTGCCTGAGGAACAAAACCATTGGATCTTAGAAAAATTTTGAACAGGGAAAGCATTCTGCTCCCTCCCCCTCTGTGCTCTGCCGAACTTGACTTCAGCTCCGCCTCCTGCTGCATTTTCTCTCGCTGCCTGCATATTCTGTGTTTATATGTTAATAAAACGTTTAAAAAATAAAATAAAACCATGTAGCGCTGGTCCAGCACACCAGAAGACCAGAAAATATGCAGGGACTCGGGCAACAACGTAAAACCCGAGTTTAATTCTCTCGTGACAACCTCAGTCATTTCCTTATTCTTTGCACTCAGCGGAGAGAGAGGAGGAGAGGAGGAGGGAGCGATCACTTGACTTTTGGCAAAAAAACAAAAGAAAACTCCAGATAAGGGATTAAGAAGGGGAATTTAATACATTTGTGTCACATATAAAACAGTCCTGCATCGCTTTGCATCGCTTTGAATGAGAACATGCGGCTGCTCGCTGGCTGCGCTGGGACAGGTGGGGGCGTGGGTTAGGGGCCAAAAACTCCGCCCCTTCTGTTCTCTGATTGGTCCGGTCAAAAATCTACCGGAGAAATCGTTGTCTATGGGAGAAGTCCCAGACTGAGCAGTGAAGGGAAATGAGAATTGAGCGGAGCTGCGTATGAAGGCGAGGGCCAGGCTAGTTCACAACACTCCTGCTGGCTTATGGTTTTCATACAGTTTTAACTTTTTGAAATATTAAACTTTTCAGCCATGTTTTTCTCATTAAATGAATGGAGCTTTCCACGTCCTTCAAACCCTGTTTAAAAGTTTTTATGACTAATATGTGCTTTTGTTCTGATTCAGCCTTTTTCTGCTTCTTTTTACTAGTTTCATTTTCCTTCAAATCCTTTTAGGGTTTTTTTCTGCTCCCTTCAGCTTCTTTCTGCTAATCTTGGCATTTTTTTCTGCAGTTTCTTTAATTATTATTGCTAATTTTGACCTTTTATGCTCCTTTCAATCCCTTTCTGCGAATTTCAGCTTTTTTACTGTTCATTTCAGTGTTGATTTTGTTATTTCAGATTTCGTTGTAATCTGCCTATCTCTGCCTCTTTCAGCTTATTCTACTCATTTCTGCTATTTTTCTACCGCTTTACACTTTTAATTTCCTGTTTCCAGCCACTGTCAGCCCTTCAAATTCAACTTGCATTTACAGTTCAGGGATGAATCATTTTCAACCTGGTTTCAACTTCTTCAGCAGCTTTTAGCAAAAATAATTTAGCAATAATTCACACTACGTTTCCTCAGGAAAATAATTTTCTCTAGTTCTTATTGGATAATGAGCCAACGTCTAAGTGGGGCCAAGACCAAAGTGGATTTGGGCTATCTTAAAACAACTCATACTTTTTTCTCATAACTGGGATTGTTAAAGGGGCAATAGTACAGCTAAGATATTAATTGTTGAAAAACTTTCCACCAAAATCCACTTTAAAGATCCAAACTTTCACATTTGTAAATAAATAAATACAATAAATATATGACTAACATAATAATACAACAAATATCCATTTATTTTCTAATAATTGTGAGTATGTACAATGTATAAATAGTTTTGTTTAAAATATGTTCAAAAGGCAACTTTTTAATACTCCATGTAATTCTCTACTAATTGTGAATTAATGCATTTTTTCATATAGGGATTAATGATTTGATGTTAGACATGATCACTGAGGTATCAAACCTGCTGCTGCATTACTTGATCAAACATTCCTTTTAATTTAAGAAAAGGGTATAGAGATTTTAACAAGGAGTCAGAAGAATAATAGCAAAATAAGAAAATAAATTAATCAAGAATAAAAGGAAGTTGCATCTGAAAACAAGTTTTTTTTATGTATAAGTGTGCATCTATTTATTAAAGTCTATTAATTCATCTGATTAATTTTATTTTAATACACATATGAACATTATATATGTGCCTTTTATCATTTTTGAAAGTACTTGCATTTTTATATTGACCTAAAATGCACTTAATATTTTGTCTCTTTTTTTAATTATATGGGGATATTTGTTCATTATAGGAGGATACGTGTTCATTTGAAATGTTTCCAAGAGTCCTGGTTAATTTTTTTTGTTAGGTTCTCCTGGAGCCAGAGGATTGCCGGGTCCAGATGCTTTCCCTGGAGAAAAGGGTGTAACAGGAATAATAGGGTTTCCTGGGCTCCCTGGCACTAAAGGATTCAGAGGAGATTTTGGTCCAGCTGGGTACCGGGGCTCTCACGGGATCTCTGGGAGGAAAGGTATGGACTAAATCATTTTAGTGACACAACTCTACTGTAAAGTTAATTTATGTTACTTCTGGATTTGTACTACCAGTGAAATATTTGAATCAGAAGTCCAGGACAGAGTTTAACATTAGTGTTGTGTAAGACAACAGATATCTGAGTATTTATTCAAACTGTTTGTTTTATTACTATTTTTCCATAGTTAAATCAAATTAAAGGCCCCTTGTGCAATGACCTTATTTTGTTAGATGTTCCAACAGGTGTTTTTGGTGTATTATTTTTAAAATTGTCTTTTTTAGTTTTCTTGTCTAACATGCTCAAATTATGAATGCAGAACAAACTTAAATTTTAGCAGTACTCTCTCTTTTGCTATATTCAGTTAAATATATTGTTTGAATTACTTATTTAAAATCTGTTTGTACTGTTTATTTTGTATTTTGAATTTTGAAAAAAAAATAATTGAAAAATGGATTCAATGGTTGGTAAAATATTATAATTATTTTATTTTATTATGCTTTTATTTTTATTTATTTTTTGTTTAAAGGGGGCAAAGGAGACCATGGGGTCATGGGATTTCCTGGACATATTGGCACAAAGGGAGAAAGAGGACCAGTAGGTCCCAAAGGAAACACAGGATTCCCAGGTTAGTTATTGTCTCATAATAAATTATGTTAATTAAATGTTCAGTTCTTTCAAAAAAATGTTTCTGTAGCTTTTACAAAACTCAAACATTCCTGCACTTTAGGGTATTTTGTCTCATATTATTGTTCCAATCACACACCGATACTCAAAAAGCAAAGTGTCCTCTCTTTTTCATTATGCGAGCCATAAGTTCTCTCTTTAAAGGAGAAATGAAAAGTGTTTTTAAGCTAATAGTAGTCTAATGAAAAGCATAAAATAAGCTTGTTGAGAAATTTTCACAAGTCAAAAAGTTTATCCTAACTCAAATTTAGCATTTGCAAAGTGAAAAAAATCTCATCCGGTGTTTTTGACACCCCTCCCCCCGCCTGCTCTCGCTCCCAGGTATGACGTAGGTCGGGCCACGGTTGTCCCTCATACAGTATTGTGTAGCTTCATTTATATTGTAAACAAAAAACATTTCATCACATCAAACTGACAATTAAGTTACATTTGGTCATAATTACCTCAACACCTTTTTTACATTGCTGATTTGTAAAAAAAAAAAAAAAAAATTTGATACTTAGATCCTCCTAAAATGAGCAGTTCCAGAGATATGATATACAGTTATAAAATCACAATAATTTATTAACATTTGGTCTAAAAAAGTCAGCTAACAAATTTTTTAGGCGTTTCTGTAGTTAAATTTTAATGAAAGTCAGCTCGCGCTAAACAGCGGAAATGCTGTGTACGAGTGCGCGCTTGGTGTTATTTACGTTCTAAAATAATTAAGCTGAATACTTTTGTAGGTTATTCTAATTAGGCTATTTTTTCTACTAAACACTTTGAGACTTAACCTTCAGTTTGATGTGACGGGTCACAGATAAACACAGAACCCCTGAGCCTCGACACGGACAATGTGAAGCTATTAGCCACCGCATGCTAACGTTAGCATGCAGCGCTAGCATGCGGCGGCTAACGCACGGCTATTTGTATTTCCAGGATAGAAATGCCCATTAATGCACCAAATCACCAAACTGATTTTTGACAAACTAAAGTGATATGGGGGGAATCAATTCTTACCATTCCACGTAGCCAACTCTGTCATTGGGCTCGTCAGAATTCTGAGATCCAGCTGTTGGTTCAGGTTCAAACTGATATGGTTGTAAATCCATTACCCACACTAGATGTTCCTGCATTTCTTCGGATTCAAACAAGTCTTCTGCTTCCATTTTAAATGCCAGACAGGAGGACAGTAATGATGGGTTTGTAGCTTCAGTGTTATTTATAAAGTGGCGCGGAGGACAAATATGCGTCATTTCAAATATGCGCCATTTCCTTCAAATATGCGCCATTTCCTTCCTGACCTCCAGAAATTAATTCACTTCGGAATTTAGCAGGAAAAACGTAAAAAAACTATTTCTTTCAGCTACTGACTTGAAAAAAGTATACAAAGTATGTTTATGTGTGTTGTTTACTGAATGACATTCTTGTTATATCGATTTTTTGAGATTTCATTTCATTTCTCCTTTAATTTCCACCAGTACACTGTTTTCAATTTTCTTCTAAATTGTAAAAACAAAAATCCTTTTCACAGGTTATCCTGGACAACCAGGCAGCCAGGGTCCAGCTCCAGTACCTGTCAAAGTTCCAGGAGAGAGGGGCCCTCCAGGACCGCAGGGCATTCATGGACCAAACGGCAATAGAGGGGAATCGGGACCACAAGGACCCCCTGGAAATCAAGGTTACTCATCACTGGACATTTATTGTTAAACACTTAGTTGAGGTCTAAACCCAAGGATACAGCTCAGTCACAGTACATGTAAATAAACATGTAAATAAAGACATCATGTTTCTGTTGACCGTGTAGGGTTCATAGGACCCATCGGGGGGAGGGGCATGCCTGGGGTGAGTGGAACTCCAGGAATGCCTGGGTTCCGTGGAGTACTTGGACAGTTTGGTCACCCTGGTCTGCAAGGAACAGAAGGTATGTTTGACATCTTGGGATTAGCGTTTTAGTCTCTTGGATTAAAAGATGTAGAGCAGGACACTGGTAAAAACAAGGCTTGATTGGTATTTTTTGGTGAATGTTTGGATTTACTGATAAAACCACTAAAGAGTTACCATTATTGTTTTAGAATCATCAGAGACAAATCAAAACTTCTGAAATGCAGCATGTGTCTTTAAAACACAGTTTTAGATTACATACTCGTGGCTCGTTTTTGGATCTGTCTTCTAAATGAATGTATCATTTGTGGATTAATTCACTAAACTCCTCTGTCCTTGACAGGCCACCGTGGTAACCCTGGTATCCCCGGTTTACCTGGCATGCCGGGCCGCAGTGTCAGCGTGGGCTACTTGTTGGTGAAACACAGTCAGACAACGGAGACCCCCATGTGCCCCGTGGGAATGTCTAAACTGTGGGACGGCTACAGCCTGCTGTACTTTGAGGGCCAGGAAAAGGCTCACAACCAGGACCTTGGTGAGTCCGAACCTCAAAACACTACGAGGAAACCATAGAGCAAAGGGGCCAAAGAAAGTCCAAAGAAACCCCATTTGAACTGGTGGTTTGTAGTCTGTATATGACAGAGTCATTTTCTGAGACCACGTGGTTCCTCTGTTGTAACAGAATTAAATAAAAATGTTTCTAAACTGTAAAACAAATGTTTACTTTCATGGTTTTTAATCTAATAGAAATCAAAAAATCTCTGCAAGATCAAAACGATGGGACTAAACTGTCATTCCCACCAGATTTAACTTAATGGTTTCTTAGAAAATAGTTTGGACTTGAGAAGTTGGACTTTCCTGTAAAATTTCAAAAGTAGCAACCTCTTAAATGGACGTATATGGCTGGGAAGAAAAGCCAGAAGATAAGCAGAGACACATCCTTCAAATTAAACAAAAATATTGAGGTCATTTTTGGGATTTTGAAAATCAAAAAAAAAATTCTTGGCTGAAATTAAAATTATTTTAACTAGAGAAACTGCATTTCTTGTGAAAATGCAGTGTGAATGCTTATTGCTGAAGAAGAGCTGAAATTAGCTAAAATAAATAAAATCAAATAAAAACAGCTGAAATTTGATTTTTTTTTTTAAATGCAGAAATGAAAGAACAA
>JBBPBX010020407.1:0-17259 GCA_038048925.1 Garcialebias charrua | reverse complement strand
TTTATTTATTTATTAATAAAACCTTTGAACTATGCATATGTATTTTTTTAATTGTGGCAAAATTAATTATAGAAATTTAGCATGAAGTTAGAGAATGTTTTACTCCCCGTACTTGTCCCAGTATTCACCTATTTGCTAAAGAAATGCTGGGAGAACAGCTAAAACTACCGTAGTCCTTTTTTGTTGTTGTGCAACCAATACATTTCAGTTTCATGTCAGTTTTGGTCAAAGCTTGAAAGAGCTGCAGCGGATGAACCAAAAACACCACATGTGGCTCCAGAGCCGCAGGTTGCAGGCTCCTGGTACAGATGTTTCAACAGCTGACAATCCTTGTGAACATTTGACCTGATTTGCCTCCTCTCCCCTTCGTCCACCGCAGCACACATCAGCAGGAAACGAAGGCGGCGGTCAGTCCCTGTCGTCACCCGGTTCCTGCCTGGAGGACTTCCGCACGGCGCCATTCATCGAATGCAACGGAGCAAAAGGCACATGCCACTATTTTGCCAACAAATACAGCTTCTGGCTGACCATCATGAGCCAGGATTTCCACTCTCAGCCCACATCACAGACACTAAAAGCAGGCCAGCTCCTTTCACACATCAGCCGCTGCCAAGTCTGCATGAAGAACCTCTGAGAGACTCGAACGTTTTTATTTTAGATCCAATTGCTCTAAATTCTGCAAGGACTTTGTGATGCCTTCAGGATGCACTGTATATATATATAAAAAAGAAGTCCTGTAATAAGAACAACTCAGTTATGTGACAGAAGTTTATGTTTTTATGTTGAATGTTTTGGTGCTTACTTTTTAACTTATTACCTCAGCTATGATTAACCATCAGACCGTAAATTACAGCTGAACCAAAGATGCACAGGTCTGTGAACGCACCAGTCATCATGGTGGTTCAGACTCTACAGCTCGTTAAAAAGCCACTAACACTGCCTGCTGGCCACTGGGGTTCATCGTCCTGCATGTACAAATGTTAGTTTTCACATCAGAAATTGTTTCCATATGTTCCCACGATGCACTGATTTAGTTTATGCCAGGAACTGAAATGGAGCTTTAAACGTCTTGTATCACCAAAGCTACGATTATTATTATTATTTTTTAAAGTTACACAGGCTGGGCTGTCACTGATCCTGGGTCAGATTACAGCATTTTACAAAGATTCGAAAGTAGGCTAAATATTCTACAGCAACTGAGCACAACGGTTTAAAAATATGCCAATAAAACATGAACTCGTGTCAAATTTTGCTTTCGTTGTTTTAAAATGATCATTTTCTAACAACGGTTTTAACAATATTTTAACATTTTATTCTTGATTGAATGTGACCAAAAAAAAACTGCAAAATTATACTCTTTATTATGACAGTACTGTACTTTTTAAAAATTCAACAAGGATGTTTTACACTCATTTGCTCAAAGTGTCTATAAAATATAACGATCAATATCCATGCTAGTTAATTTAAAAAAACAATTAAGTGAAAATAAAGTGATTAAAACAGTGGAATGTGTCACCCTGCTAACGATTAGTGCAGTTACATTAGTGAAATTACGAGGAAACGTTCACAAAGAGCAGTGATCGTCTTTCCTTTAAATCAGTTTTTTTCTTCTCCAACATCTTTGGAACACGCAGGTGCAGCTTCAGTCATTAACATGGAAGGTTTTACACATTACAGTGCTATGTCCCTTCCTCATAAAGGAAAAATATACATTTCTTTGATTGTCTACATTTGCTCTTCCTGACAATCTTCACAGCATTAAGAATGTGTGTGTGTGTTTGCGTGAGTCTCAGTTAAAGTGAAACATTAATACCATCACAGTTTGAATCAGGTGCTCACACCATGTGGACTGGTAAAAAAAAAAAAAAGTCTGCAGGTGGACGCCTCTTGGCTCCCGTTTTGGTTCCTAACAGCAGCGAGATTTGACCCGCTTGCCGACAACACCCCCAGACTCTTCCAGATTCACCGTTGGAGACACCTTGTCCTCGTTCCTCTTCCTCAGGATGGACGGCAGCACCAGCTCGAACAGCGTCTCGAACAGAGCGTCCACGTTGAAGCCGGTCTTGGCGCTCGTCTCGAAGCACATCTTATCCGCTGGAAGTCCGCTCGTCTCGTCCAGACCTTTGTAACGCAGGATCCTCCCGTAAAGAGCCATGGCGTCCTCGCGCGTCACCTGTTTGCGAAGCACAGAGCCGGAGAGGAATGCGGGGGAGGCTGTAGGCGTGGTGCAGGAAGGCGACACCTCTGTCCCATCTTCGTCGCCGTCGGTTCGGTCCTCTGCGAGTTTGTCAGAGTTCTGCGACAGCTGGGCCTTAGGATCAGTGAGATCCGCCTTGTTGCCCACTAAAGCGTAGATGCAGTCGTGGTTAGCAGTGTCCGTCAGGGACAGGAAGCGCTCCTCCAGCTCACCGAGGCTCTGCCAACTTGTGACGTCGTAGGTGAGGATGACGGCGGCTGCACCTCGGCAGTACATGGAGCCCAAACCGTGGAACTGTTCCCGACCTGCGAAGACAGAAAGAGGTCAATGGTTTCCAAAAACGAACATAACCTGAAACCTGCCAAGAACAAGGGCAGACACGCTGCGTGAGCGTCACAGTGCTCCGTGTGTACGAAGGCTCTTCTAAACAGCGATTGTGAAGTGGACGTTAACGTAGGAGGACACGGCAGAGTGGGTTTGTGTCTGACAGTCAGCAGTTTGGAAACACAAGCGTCCTTTGTGGTTGAACTATGCAGATTCTTCAAAGAGCTCATTGTGTTTGGACACAGCGGTGGAATTTCACATTTATTTACATTTAATGATTTGTTGTACTTTGGTAAAACTAATAAAGTGTAATACAACAGCACAATAAGAAGTCTGACCTTTAAGCAGAACAAAATACCACTAATTAGGTTCATAATGCTTGATTTACGTGGTGTCAGCAAAAACTAAATGTTCCCACATTTAAGAGAGGAAGAATGAATGTAGAGGTCAGGCTAACACTTTTTGTTGTTCTACAAAAAGCAGCTGTTTAATTATTAATTTAAAAAAGATTTAATCCATCTAATTAATGACAGATTATTACGGTAGTACATTAACCTGAGCATAAATTCAAAACTAAAACAATGCACTTGTTTTTCCAGTATTCTGGAGTATTATGTAAGTTTTTTCCCCACAACATAACTATAAAATGAGAAAATGTAGAACCACTAGACTGAGAAACAGCTTCTACCCTGAGGCTGTCAGACTCATGAATAAATAAATAATAAGAATAAACACTGCAAAATGTCACATCATACTGATACTGATCTGTTTCTTGTTGCTGCGTTCATCTGTGACCATCTGCTCATGTTCGTGCTGCTGTTTATAATGATGTTTTTCTACTACATTAGGGCTTAGTGTATTACTAGCTGATGTGATGTCTCTCTTAGTTAATCCTAGATGTTATTATTGTTTTTCTCTTGCATTTGTTGTTGGATGTAACTGGGACCCTGTGTACATAATCTCGTTTTCAACACATGTACTACATGCGGTGTAAATGACAATAAATTCTCTCTGACTCTGACTCTGATAAAAAAGTTAAATTTGAATTTATATTATTTTTAAATGAATTTAAAGTTTGGGTTGTTACGGTACATGTTTCAGAACAGGCGAGTGTATAGTTCATGCCTGTCGCCCATTCTGACTGTTTACACAATATTTCCACAAAGTTTGCACCTTTGTAGTCTTCCACTAAATGTATAACGTTTGCAACAAAGAAGACATTTAGTTTATGTTCTTGTAGAAAAAAATGGAACAGCCTGCTACTGCGAGATCTGATCTTTAAATGTTTGTTGCTGGAGTTTCGTCCCATTTTACACAACAGATTCCAGTTTAATCTTTCTACGAATTCTGGAAAACTGTTGCACGTAAACCCGGGGGAAATCAGGTGTTATTAGTCATCATCTTTAAGAGGAACTGGGGATGAAGATTAAAAACCTGGACTTGACTTTAGATGGAAACTGAAAGGGTAAGAAAACAATCAGAAGGAAATATTTCATTGCATTAAACTTCCCTCTCTTTCAGAGCTTTACAGTTTATGTTGACAGGTGTCGAACGCTTTAAAGTGGCTCAGATCTGATGGTTCTCCCTCCGGCCGGCTGAACGTTGGTGACGGCGAGTGGAAACAGAGGTCATGGAGTAAAGCAACACAGGCAGGAAGTGGCTCAGTGGTGACACGGCCAAGGCTTCATTATCTCTGTGGCCAGCCAGTTCCAGTCCTGTGAAATGTGTGTTTGACTAAGAGGGTTTACTGGAATTCATGTTTACACAATGCAAGAATGTAGAGCAGTTTCGAGATTAATACAACTGTTCCCGTCACAACCAGTGAAAAGGGTCAGTTATACAGTACTGTATTAGGAAAAGAAAACAGGGTTAGCCTGTTTAAAAGAGAGTATGTGACTGTTGGGTTTATCAATCACTGTTGGTCAAATAACACAAAAGTTCAAGATGACTGAGCAGGGTAGTCTTTGTTGGTTGAACAAGCATTTAGAAACCCAACGCTGAATGTTTTTATCCGCCAAACTGCCGGAAGCAGAGAGAAACCTGTTATTACATATACATAAATGAAAATGAGAAATGTTACAATTGTGACATTTTATTTTGCCAGTTACTTGTCAAAAACATGTTTTGAAACAAAGATTTGTCAACTATGCCATGAGTATAGTATAAACCTAAAATTCAATAGGCAATTCAAACAACACCTACTGAAAACTGAAAATACATTTAAAAAAAAAAAAGATGCCTGCTTGTCTTTTCTACTCATATACATACAGGTGCTGGTCATAAAATTAAAATATGAAAATTTTGATTAATTTCAGTAATTCCATTCAAAAAGTGCAAAGTATATTATATTCATTCATTACACACAGACTGAGATATTACACATGTTTATTTATTTTAATGTTGATGATTATAACTGACAATTTAAAAAAAATATATATATATTTTTTCTTTTGGCTGCTCCCTGCATTAGGGGTCGCCACAGCAAACTAAGTTGCATGAAGACTTGGAAGTTATTTTTACGCCGTATGCCCTTCCTGACGCAACCACAGACTACCGAGTTACCACAGCCCTCTGTGTGGAGGAGATAGCTGCCATCTAGGACACCCAGAGGAGCAGATGGTGTGGGTTAAGGGCCTTGCTCAAGGGCCCAGAGTGGGGCGAATGAGGGTGGGAGCAGGTGTGGGTGCTTTACCTACCTCACACACATTTTTGATGTTGTCGGTACCGGGGCTTGAACCGGCGATCTTCTGATCACAGGCCCACCTTTTCTAACCTCTGTGCCACCTCTCCCCATTATAACTGACAACTAATGAAAACCCCAAATTCAGTATCAGAAAATTAGAATATTGTGAAAAGGTTCAATATTGAAAACACCTGGTGCCACACTCTAATCAGCTAAATAACTCAAGACACCTGCAAAGGCCTAGTTGTGCCTTTTCTCACTTCCGTTCTGAACAGGCTGTTTATGATAATGAGTTCTGAAGGCAAAGCCCTTCAAAAATCTGTTTACATTTACTCCGCCCTCCAAAGGGGACCCTGAGTCAGACCCAGAGGCAGACGCCATTTTGGGCAGGGCAAATGAGGCGCTGACGCGTCGCGTAGGCCGCTGAGAAACATCCATAAGTTCACCCTCCATGTTAAAAACTCTTCGTTTGACTCTTCGAAAACAAGCAATACATAGTTCCCACACACGTGACGAGTATTGCGCAATACCGGGTTTTTCGCCACCCGTAAAGGCAGAGATGGCGGACAAACAGACTCGAGCTACCACAGCTAAATACATTACTAGCTTGACCAAGGCACAAGAGCAAAATGGCAGTGGTCGGAGTTGAATGAGAAAGAAATCATGGCAGAGGAAGCGGACAACTTGTCACCAAGAAGTTACTCTGATATCATTAATTATTTAA
Organism: Garcialebias charrua; assembly: GCA_038048925.1. Taxonomy (NCBI): domain Eukaryota; kingdom Metazoa; phylum Chordata; class Actinopteri; order Cyprinodontiformes; family Rivulidae; genus Garcialebias; species Garcialebias charrua. Next base: position 11,331 of record JBBPBX010020407.1, on the reverse strand, counting down.
TTACTACGAGGAGTGCACACCGAGGAGCTTCACAGCTTTAAATCCAAAAAAGATGTGTAAACTGTCTCAATCATATCTAACCAGCTAAATAAAGGTTTAACTAAAATAACACACAGCCAACAAACGGTCCAGGCTCAACACGGACCAGGACCAGCACCAGCACTTTAAGTGTTACCGTGTTGGAAGTTAGCATGTCGCGTTAGCGACATGCTAAGCTAACCACAGCAGTAGACGGAGCTAAATCATGAAGAAAAAAAAAAACTGCTCCAACACACAGACAGTTGTACTCTAACATTGTTCTGACATTGTTTCACAAAATGATTTATGTAGAATATTTTGTTTACCGGCCAAAAGCACAACGTCTTCAGAGCAGTTCCGAGCAGACTCAAAGAGAGGAGGGGCTGCTGTGAGCTTCTCCGATTAGATAAATCCTTCACGTTTACTTATTTTTGGGATTAAGTGAAACTAGGGATGTGCAGATCAGGTTTTATGAAACCGATCACGATACCGATCACCTATGTGTGACGATCACCGATACCGATCACAAATGCCGATCGCTTATATGTGTGCCGATCACATATACCGATCACCGATCAGATGGATTGCCTGTAACTTATGAGTGCTGCTTCTGGCTACAAGATCTGAAAACTTTTCAGATCTTGTAGCCAGAAGCAGCACTCATGTTCTTTTCAGAACCATAAAATCACCATAATTCAGACAAAAACATATTTTTACTCATTTATTTCAGAGAACAAAGTAAATAAAAGTAATTATCAACTGCATTATCAAAGAAAAATGTTTACCTTACTAACTTTCAAATAAAAAAGTGTTTTTTATATTAAAAAAAAACACATCTATTACTTCATATAAAAAACTAAAATACTGTACCCCATTTGCTACTTAAAGTTGCACTATGTAACTTTGTAGTGCAGTCTGTAACTTTTCTAACAAAATAATTTAAACATATTTCTTCACTCTGTCACTATCTACTGACAGACTGATGTTAGACATTATAGTTAGGCTTTATAAATACGTAAAGTATCATTTTTTTTTTTTTATAATTTCGTGCTTTTTTGAACAACTTCCTGCGGGAACCAGGAACCGGAAATACCGCCTCCGCCATTTTACATTCATTAGTTCCAGAGTCTCGGCACTCGGCAGTCGGCTTTTGGAGGACTGTTTCTCCCATAAGAGGATGCCTCATACGGATAAATTAACTGGAAACACTCCCTGAACTCTGTGAATGTCTCAGGACTGGAGCAGCAGCCGCGATCGCTCCGCCGAGCGCTCCCACAGCGCCGCGCGAGACCAGCAGCTCATGGTATGAGCTAAGGCTAACATGCTAAACCAGAGCTGCAGCAGACAGCCGGCTTTGTGCGATCAGAGGTTCCTGGAGCTCGCCTCGATGTCGGACTGGAAGCAGAAGATATCGGGGGACACCCAGCTAACTTGGAATAACAAAGCCGACAGCCTTTTTGAAGCCGCAGCTAAACTGGACTGCCCGTAACTGCGCAGCGGACTCGGTGGGGCTACTCGGTGGGGCTACATGCTAACAGGTGTTGCTAATGGCGGCGCTGGCAGACGGCTTTTGGTAAGTTATTAAAACGTATTAAAACATTTTAATGACGAATTAGGTTTGTTGTGTTGAAGGACTTCGTCGAACTTCCTCCACGAGGTACTTTTTCGTCGCACGTTTTGCAGTTAGCAAACTTCGCATCACAGGCTCTGTGATCGAAAATTGAAGGCAAAAGCCGATCACATACTTTTTAATGATTATCGACCGATTATGATCGGTGGCCGATCGATCGGCACATCCCTAAGTGAAACCTGCGCGTTGCCCAAACGTCTACCCGACTGGAACACCCACTGACCCAACACGAAGTAACCATTGCAATTAATTAGAAATAAACAAAAAAAAAACCAACGTGAAAAATACACAGACTGCCTGTAACTGCTGCTCTCGTAGCGTTCCGCCTCCACGCATGAGGGTCAACCCGGAAATTCCACAGATGTTACGTCACATGGGAACTATGTATAAGGCTGCAGAGTAACACACTGGTTGCCAACTGCTATACATGCTCTCTCTAGCGAGGACCGCTTTTTTCACGGACCACATCCGGCGCGGACCGGATATGGTCCGTGAGCAGTCGTCCGGTTGATTTAAGAGCCCGTAAATAAGTTTTTTCGTTGATAGATAATTAGTTATTAGCGGTACTGCATTTTAACAACAACGAAACATTGAACTCTAGTAGCCATTGTGCTGACATAAACTCATGCTAAACCAGAGCTGCAGCAGACAGCCGGCTTTGTGCGATCAGAGGTTCCTGGAGCTCGCCTCGATGTCGGACTGGAAGCAGAAGATATCGGGGGACACCCAGCTAACTTGGAATAACAAAGCCGACAGCCTTTTTGAAGCCGCAGCTAAACTGGACTGCCCGTAACTGCGCAGCGGACTCGGTGGGGCTACTCGGTGGGGCTACATGCTAACAGGTGTTGCTAATGGCGGCGCTGGCAGACGGCTTTTGGTAAGTTATTAAAACGTATTAAAACATTTTAATGACGAATTAGGTTTGTTGTGTTGAAGGACTTCGTTGAACTTCCTCCACGAGGTACTTTTTCGTCGCACGTTTTGCAGTTAGCAAACTTCGCATCACAGGCTCTGTGATCGAAAATTGAAGGCAAAAGCCGATCACATACTTTTTAATGATTATCGACCGATTATGATCGGTGGCCGATCGATCGGCACATCCCTAAGTGAAACCTGCGCGTTGCCCAAACGTCTACCCGACTGGAACACCCACTGACCCAACACGAAGTAACCATTGCAATTAATTAGAAATAAACAAAAAAAAAACCAACGTGAAAAATACACAGACTGCCTGTAACTGCTGCTCTCGTAGCGTTCCGCCTCCACGCATGAGGGTCAACCCGGAAATTCCACAGATGTTACGTCACATGGGAACTATGTATAAGGCTGCAGAGTAACACACTGGTTGCCAACTGCTATACATGCTCTCTCTAGCGAGGACCGCTTTTTTCACGGACCACATCCGGCGCGGACCGGATATGGTCCGTGAGCAGTCGTCCGGTTGATTTAAGAGCCCGTAAATAAGTTTTTTCGTTGATAGATAATTAGTTATTAGCGGTACTGCATTTTAACAACAACGAAACATTGAACTCTAGTAGCCATTGTGCTGACATAAACTCATGCTAAACCAGAGCTGCAGCAGACAGCCGGCTTTGTGCGATCAGAGGTTCCTGGAGCTCGCCTCGATGTCGGACTGGAAGCAGAAGATATCGGGGGACACCCAGCTAACTTGGAATAACAAAGCCGACAGCCTTTTTGAAGCCGCAGCTAAACTGGACTGCCCGTAACTGCGCAGCGGACTCGGTGGGGCTACTCGGTGGGGCTACATGCTAACAGGTGTTGCTAATGGCGGCGCTGGCAGACGGCTTTTGGTAAGTTATTAAAACGTATTAAAACATTTTAATGACGAATTAGGTTTGTTGTGTTGAAGGACTTCGTCGAACTTCCTCCACGAGGTACTTTTTCGTCGCACGTTTTGCAGTTAGCAAACTTCGCATCACAGGCTCTGTGATCGAAAATTGAAGGCAAAAGCCGATCACATACTTTTTAATGATTATCGACCGATTATGATCGGTGGCCGATCGATCGGCACATCCCTAAGTGAAACCTGCGCGTTGCCCAAACGTCTACCCGACTGGAACACCCACTGACCCAACACGAAGTAACCATTGCAATTAATTAGAAATAAACAAAAAAAAAACCAACGTGAAAAATACACAGACTGCCTGTAACTGCTGCTCTCGTAGCGTTCCGCCTCCACGCATGAGGGTCAACCCGGAAATTCCACAGATGTTACGTCACATGGGAACTATGTATAAGGCTGCAGAGTAACACACTGGTTGCCAACTGCTATACATGCTCTCTCTAGCGAGGACCGCTTTTTTCACGGACCACATCCGGCGCGGACCGGATATGGTCCGTGAGCAGTCGTCCGGTTGATTTAAGAGCCCGTAAATAAGTTTTTTCGTTGATAGATAATTAGTTATTAGCGGTACTGCATTTTAACAACAACGAAACATTGAACTCTAGTAGCCATTGTGCTGACATAAACTCAGGAAAAACAACCGTCACGTCTTTTATACTGAAGTGGGTGGAGCATCACCAGGGGTTGCTAGGTGAGGGGCTGGACTCAGGTTGGGGTGGGTTGTGGCTGCGGCTTAGGATTTGAAAACGAGACATTTATATCCCTGAAAAATAAATCTACTTAGAGTAAATATACAACTGGGTGCATTTCTTTGGCCCTAGGACTATTTTTTAAAGAAGTAAATACCCAAAGTAGAGTAAAAAAACATTAAAAAGTGAATTTTGAATCTTTGGTCCCCTTTAAGGCATGACTTTCAGACACTGTTCATCTGCTGCAGACAAACTTTAGGCTGACACTTCTTTTGTCCTCCATTTTGTCCATTTTAAGCACACATTGCACAATATACGGTCGTGGTCACAAACAGAAACAGACAGTTTGGGTTTTTATTTGTTTTTGTTTTTTTACAAACCCTCAGAAAGCCTAAAGAATTTGGCCTTTCAAAAAGAAAATGTCAAAAGTTGAGTGTTATAAAGTTGTTTTCCATTTTACTGCAAAATCTTAATTTTAAAATATGAAAAATGTGGGGCTACGTTTTAGCTTCCCAGCTGAATATTTCCCAGATTTACAAGAAAACACAACTCCTGACTCACACTCATTTTTAAACCGATTAATTAAAACAAATATATATATATATATATTATATATATATTATATATATATATTATATATATATATATATATATATATATATATATTCATTCAACCTTTATTTATACAGGCTAGCCTCGTTGAGTCACGGGGACTCATTTACAAGAGGGACCTGTCTCACTCACACCAAACAACCATCCACTCTCACACTCACACCTAGGGTCAATTTAGAGTCACCAATCAGCCTAACAAGCATGTTTTTTGGTCTGTGGGAGGAAACCGGAGTACCCGGAGGAAACCCACGCATGCACGGGGAGAACATGCAAACTCCACCCAGAAAGGCCCCGGACCGGGATTTGAACCGGCAACCTTCTCGCTGAGAGGCAGCAGCTCTACCAGTTGTGCCACCGTGCTGCCCATATATATATATATATATACAGGTATTCCCCGATTTACGAGCGAGATCCGTCACAAGGAGGCGCTCGTAAACCGGAAATCTCGTAATTTGGAACGGCCGCCATTTCTCTCGTAAACCCGGAAGTCCGCTCGTAAATTTCGCCAGCGCACCTAAAAACACTCTATTTTCATCTAAAAACTACTTTTGAGTGCATAAAAATGATCGGAAACGTGTGTTTATATGCTTAACTTGCTAACTGTAGTGAAAAAACACATGAAAACTCAGTATTTTTTTCGTTTTTTCCAAAAATTCAACCCGGAAGTCCGCTCGTAAATTTCGCCAGCGCACCTAAAAACACTCTATTTTCATCTAAAAACTACTTTTGAGTGCATAAAAATGATCGGAAACGTGTGTTTATATGCTTAACTTGCTAACTGTAGTGAAAAAACACATGAAAACTCAGTATTTTTTTCGTTTTTTCCAAAAATTCAACCCGGAAGTCCGCTCGTAAATTTCGCCAGCGCACCTAAAAACACTCTATTTTCATCTAAAAACTACTTTTGAGTGCATAAAAATGATCGGAAACGTGTGTTTATATGCTTAACTTGCTAACTGTAGTGAAAAAACACATGAAAACTCAGTATTTTTTTCGTTTTTTCCAAAAATTCGCAGCTCGTAAGTCTGGAACCTCGCAGATCAGAGCGCTCGTAATTCGGGGACTACCTGTATATATATATTAGGGATGTGCCGATCGATCGGAAACCGATCAATCGTCACCGATAATCATTAAAGCGGATGTGATCGGCTTTTGCCTTCAATTACCGATCACAGAGCCTGTGATGCGAAGTTTGCTAACTGCAAAACGTGCGACGAAAAAGTACCTCGTGGAAGAATTTCAACGAAGTCCTTCAACACAACAAACCTAATTCGTCATTAAAATGTTTTAATACGTTTTAATAACTTACCAAAAGCCGTCTGCCAGCGCCGCCATAAGCAACACCTGTTAGCATGTAGCTCCACCGAGTAGCTCCACCGAGTCCGCTCCGCTGCGCAGTTACGGGCAGTCCAGTTTAGCTGCGGCTTCAAAAAGGCTGTCGGCTTTGTTATTCCAAGTTAGCTGGGTGTCCCCCGATATCTTCTGCTTCCAGTCCGACATCGAGGCGAGCTCCAGGAACCTCTGATCGCACAAAGCCGGCTGTCTGCTGCAGGTCCGGTTTAGCATGTTAGCCTTAGCTCATACCATGAGCTGCTGGTCTCGCGCGGTGCTGTGTGAGCGCTCGGCGGAGATCGCGGCTGCTGCTCCAGTCCTGAGACATTCACAGAGTTCAGGGAGTGTTTCCAGTTAATTTATCCGTATGAGGCATCCTCTTATGGGAGAAACAGTCCTCCAAAAGCCGACTGCCGAGTGTGGAGGCGGTATTTCCTGGTTCTTCTTCTTCTTCTATAGAGTTTAATGGCGGTTGGCGAACTCATATTAAGCGCATTACCGCCACCTGGTTCCCGCAGGAAGTTGTTCAAAAAAGCACGAAATTATTTAAAAAAAATAATAATAATGATACTTTACGTATTTATAAAGCCATTTGTAAAAACAGCCAACAGTGCAGCTTTAAGTAGCAAATGGGGTATTTTAGTTTTTTATATGAAGTAATAGATGTGTTTTTTTTTAAAACAATAAAATACCTTTTTTTTTTTTATTGAAAGTTAGTAATGTAAACATTTTTCTTTGATAATGCAGTTGATAATTACTTTTATTTACTTTGTTCTCTGAAATAAATTAGTAAAAATATGTTTTTGTCTGAATTATGGTGATTTTATGGTTCTGAAAATAACATGAGTGCTGCTTCTGGCTACAAGATCTGAAAAGTTTTCAGATCTTGTAGCCAGAAGCAGCACTCATAAATTACAGGTAAGCCATTTGATCGGTGATCGGTTTGTGTGATCGGCTCACATATAGGCAATCGGTTTTTTGATCGGTATCGGTGATCGTCACACATAGGTGATCGGTATCGGTATCGGTTTCAAAAAACCTGATCGGCACATCCCTAATATATATATATATATATATATATTTGAAAGTCCTCACATTTTAGAACCAACATACGGTAGTCAATAAAGGTAAATACAGACCATTTATCAACTTTGTCTCGTGATCTTGATACAAGTACCGTACTCCAGAGTACTGTAGATTAAAATTCATCTGATAGTACTTTCTCGACTGAGTGCAAACATTTGAAGCCATTTAAGTCTCTGGAACAGATAAAATGGTCCATATAATATTTTAGTGAGAGAAAGCAATGAAATATACTTTTAGGGCATTGACTCTCAACTGCTGGGTCGCAGACCTGCTTCTGGTGGGTCATGACTCATGAGCCTTTTCCTGTGCAAAAACTTTTAAGAAAAAACAACAACAATGTTCTGATTATGTCAAGTTCGGGTCTTTTTGAAAGTACTTCTCAGTAGTTTAGCTTATATTTCATGTTTGTTTTTGCATGAAAGCATCGAGTCTGTTAAAAAGGGCTGAAGTTACCAAAGTTAAGAATTTGGTTTTACGTTAACAGAACTTTGCACTGCCACTATCTGATCATTCTGGTTTATAACCTTGTTTGTTTATTTGTTTTAATTTTTTTATGTTGGCATACCATTTTATTTTACAGTATTTTAATATCAGGTTTAAACAGTGCCATCTTTTATTTAATAACTTTGAAAAGATGAAAGTTTTCCTCACTTTGGGTTGTGACTTGATATTAGGGAGTGATGGTGTCCCACGAAGCCAGAACAGATGACAAACACTCCTTTAGAGTCAAGAATAATGGAGAGTTTTTGCAGAAGCTCCCACATAAAAAGTGCTTTGATTGGGTCACTTTAGCCCAATATTGAGCAATACAGCACATGATGAGGCACACACTCATGTCATGACACATTGTGCAGAAAACAATGAATGGCTTCTCATTTGTAACACAGCTGATGGGTAACGTTACCAAAATAGCAAAAAGCTCAAATGTGATTTATAACATCAAAGCTTTAAACTGTGAGTCAGTGCATGTTAGTTTTGTTTTTTTGACAGCATGTGAAAAATTCACATGTTAAAAGTTACCGTAACTTTACAGAGCTCTATTGCATCTTAGCAAATTGTAAACTCAAAGCTAATTTCATGGTTACAAAGTCTGCCTTTCTCTTGCATCTAGGTTTTTTGTTGTTGTTGTTTTTATTCTCTTCCCATGGGCTCACCACCTGTGGGAGGGGCCAAAGGGGTCGGGTGCAATGTGAGATGGGTGGCGGCCGAGGGCGGGGACCCTGGCGGTCTGATCCTCGGCTACAGAAGCTGGCCATTGGGACATGGAATGTCACCTCTCTGGTGGGGAAGGAGCCTGAGCTAGTGTGTGAGGTTGAGAGGTTCCGACTAGAAATAGTCGGACTCACCTCAACGCATGGCTCTGGCTCTGGAACCAGTTTCCTTGAGAGGGGTTGGACACTCTTCCACTCTGGAGTTGCCCCTGGTGAGAGGCGCCGAGCAGGAGTGGGCATACTGGTTGCCCCCCATCTTGGTGCCTGTACGTTGGGGTTCACCCCGGTGAACGAGAGGGTAGCCTCCCTTCGCCTACGTGTGGGGGGACGGGCTCTGACTGTTGTTTGTGCCTATGCACCAAACGGCAGCTCAGACTACCCACCCTTTTTGGAGTCCTTGGAGGGGGTATTGGAGAGTGCGCCTCCTGGGGACTCCCTTGTTCTACTGGGGGACTTCAACGCTCACGTGGGCAATGACAGTGAGACCTGGAGGGGTGTGGTTGGGAGGAACGGCCCCCCTGATCTGAACCAGAGTGGTGTTCTGTTATTGGACTTCTGTGCTCGTCATGGATTGTCCATAACGAACACCATGTTTAAGCATAAGGGTGTCCATATGTGCTCTTGGCACCAGGACACCCTAGGTCGCAGTTCGATGATCGACTTTGTTGTCGTCTCATCTGATCTGCGGCCGCATGTCTTGGACACTCGGGTGAGGAGAGGGGCGGAGCTGTCTACTGACCACTACCTGGTGGTGAGTTGGCTCCGATGGTGGGGGAGGATGCCGGTCAGACCTGGCAGACCCAAACGTATCGTGAGGGTCTGCTGGGAACGTCTGGCAGAGTCTCCCGTAAGACGGAGCTTTAACTCCCACCTCCGGGAGAGCTTTGAACACGTTCCGAGGGAGGCGGGGGACATGGAGTCCGAGTGGGCCGTGTTCCGCGCCTCTATTGTCGAGGCAGCTTATCGGAGCTGTGGCCGCAAGGTTGTTGGTGCCTGTCGAGGTGGCAACCCTCGAACCCGGTGGTGGACACCGGCAGTGAGGGATGCTGTCAGGCTGAAGAAGGAGTCCTATTGGGCCTTTTTGGCTTGTGGGACCCCGGAAGCAGCTGATAGGTACCGGCAGTCCAAGCGGCATGCGGCTCGGGTGGTTGCTGAGGCAAAAACTCGGGCGTGGGAGGAGTTCGGAGAGGCCATGGAGAATGACTTCCGTACGGCTTCGAGGCGATTCTGGTCCACCATCCGGCGTCTCAGGGGGGGAAAGAGGTACGAGACCAACACCATTTATGGTGGAGGTGGCGTGCTACTGACCTCAACTCGGGATGTTGTGAGTCGGTGGGCGGAATACTTCGAAGACCTCCTCAATCCTACTGGCACGTCTTCCACTGAGGAAGCAGAGCCTGGGGACTTTGGGTCGGGTTCTCCGATCTCTGGTGCTGAGGTCGCCGAGGTGGTTAAAAAGCTCCGCGGTGGCAAGGCTCCGGGGGTGGATGAGATTCGCCCGGAGTTCCTTAGGGCTCTGGATGTTGTAGGGTTGTGTTGGCTTACGCGACTCTGCAATATCGCGTGGACATCGGGGGCAGTTCCCTTGGATTGGCAGACTGGGGTGGTGGTTCCCCTATTTAAAAAGGGGGACCGTAGGGTGTGTTCCAACTATAGGGGGATCACACTCTTAAGCCTCCCTGGTAAGGTCTATTCAGGGGTTCTGGAGAGGAGGGTCCGTCGGATAGTCGAACCTCGGATTCAGGAGGAGCAGTGTGGTTTTCGTCCTGGTCGTGGAACACTGGACCAGCTCTACACCCTCAGCAGGGTCCTGGAGGGTGCGTGGGAGTTTGCCCAACCAGTTTACATGTGTTTTGTGGACTTGGAGAAGGCATTCGACCGCGTCCCTCGGGGGGTTCTGTGGGGGGTACTCCGGGAGTATGGGGTACCAGGCCCTTTGATAAGGGCTGTTAGGTCCCTGTACGACCGGTGTCAGAGCTTGGTCCGCATTGCCGGCAGTAAGTCAGGCTCGTTTCCGGTGAGAGTTGGACTCCGCCAAGGTTGCCCTTTGTCACCGATTCTGTTCATAACTTTTATGGACAGAATTTCTAGGCGCAGCCAAGGTGTTGAGAGGATCCGTTTTGGTGACCTTAGAATCGCTTCTCTGTTTTTTGCAGATGATGTGGTCCTATTGGCTTCATCAGTTCGTGATTTACAACTTTCACTGGAGCGGTTTGCAGCCGAGTGTGATGCGGCCGGGATGAGGATCAGTTCCTCCAAATCCGAGGCCATGGTCTTGAGCCGGAAAAGGGTAGCATGCCCTCTCCGGGTCGGGGAGGAGGTCCTGCCCCAAGTGGAGGAGTTTAAGTATCTCGGGATCTTGTTCACGAATGAGGGAAAACTGGAGCGTGAGATCGATAGGCGGATAGGTGCAGCGTCCGCAGTGAAGCGGGCGCTGTACCGGTCTGTCGTGGTGAAGAGAGAGCTGAGTCAAAAGGCAAAGCTCTCAATTTACCGATCGATCTACGTTCCCACCCTCATCTATGGTCATGAGCTTTGGGTTATGACCGAAAGAACAAGATCTCGGATACAAGCGGCTGAAATGAGTTTTCTCCGCAGGGTGGCTGGACTCTCCCTTAGAGATAGGGTGAGAAGCTCAGTCATCCGGGAGGGACTCGGAGTAGAGCCGCTGCTTCTCCACATCGAGAGGAGCCAGTTGAGGTGGCTCGGGCATCTGGTTAGGATGCCTCCTGGACGCCTCCCTGGTGAGGTGTTCCGGGCACGTCCCACCGGGAGGAGACCCAGAGGAAGACCCAGGACGCGCTGGAGGGACTATGTTTCTCGGCTGGCCTGGGAACGCCTTGGGATTCCCCCGGAGGAACTGCTCCAAGTGGCTGGGGAGAGGGAAGT
>JBBPBX010020406.1:24210-43412 GCA_038048925.1 Garcialebias charrua | reverse complement strand
AGATTGCTTTTTAGTTTGGAGTTATTTTAAGACGGCAGCAATCCACTTTGAGCTTGGCCTCATTTGAGCTAGCGGTTAGCTCCTCCATCTGATCAGAATAAAACTAACTCTCCAAACTGACGTCAGTCAAGATGCTGTATACAACAGGAAAATGTTAACTGTACACAACATTTCCACAGAGTCTTACTGTAAAAGATCAGAACTATCCCTTTAGGACCTTTGACGTGTTACCACACTTCGTTTTCCTACTGTTCCATTCATTTCTTTACAAAATGAATGATGTACCGTATATGAATCCTATGCATCCATGTTTAAAGTTGTCTTTTAGATTTTTCTGGAAAAAAGATGCATCATAAACTGAGTAGATCAGTGCTATTCAATCTGATCCTCCATAGTCAACAGCTGAGCCTGCCAAAGGCTTCTTCAATCACATGTGTAGAATCTAAAAACAGCTAACTGCTCTCACACAGACACACTCCTCTCGTCCACAAAAAGAACACGTATTATCAGCTCATTAAACACATGCAGCTCTTATTCAGCACATCCAGAAGGAAGCATTTAAGGCCAGTCGACAAGTTGAAGGCAGAAGGGAGGAAACATGTTGGCAGCTAGAAAGGACATGACATGATGAAGAATGCAAACTCTGAAAGGGTGGAGGGGCATTCCAGATACCGGCGTCCTGGCATCAAAGAAGCGCATCCCATTACCTGAGCGCAGGCCTCCGGCCCGCCGGCACAGGTACACAGGCAGGGACAGGTAGACGTCATAGTTGCACTCTCGCTTCCAGCAGGACCAGTAGAGAGGAAGCTGTGCATTTTCTCCCCCCTGCAGGGCGGATACTAACAGGGAGGAGACGGACGCCTTCAGATGGAGTGTCTGGTAAACAAAGCTACGAGGATGTACTGTTCATTTGATATATTTATTCACAAAAAACAATAAAAAACATAAAATGTATGTTTCACAATTCTTCTGTCTTCTTTATTTAAGCCCATCCAGCTCTTTATGATCAGCCTTTTAACTAAACAGCTTCAGTAACGTGTCAAAAACATCACGTGGAACAAGTGGTGCGCACTTTTCTGCCAAATCACCAGCAGATGCGCCGTTAAGATAGAAATGAATCAAAACAGAAAGGCTCGGCCAAAAGGGAATACTGCACAAGCGAGATCCCAGATGAGACGCATCCAGCGTAAACAACAACTACAGTGCGTCTGCTGATACTTAGCCACGAGGGTCCTCGTTATCTTCAGAGTGTAAAATGCTGGGAATGTTGATGCTAACGGAGTCCAGACAGATTAAATACGTAGCTGGGGAAAAGCAGGTCTTAAAACATCATTACCAGGATGTCTGAATGTGTGTGTTGTTTCTTTTTCTTCACCAAGTTATTATTATAAAGCACATTTTTGACTGCTAATAAACGTTTTTTGGGTTTTAAGATCCATTTCTGGTGTCGCCTGTTTAGCAGCACTTACCCAGCATGGTGGCGTTGCTCCTGTTCACAGGCTTGGGTGGAGGCAGAGGGGGCTGCTTGGTGACCTGAGAGGTAGAGGTCTGCTGAGTGTTGGTACCCGTAGACGAGACGGAGCGAACGGGCTTGGACGTCACGGCCGAGGTGGAGGAGTACTGGGTGGTGGGGTGGTTGGAAGGTGTCCGAGGTGGGCCGTCTCCTTCAGCGGTGGAGCTCATCATCCACTTTGGAGGCACGGCCGACTGTTTAGGAGGCAGAGGTTCACACAGGCTGTCCTGCAGGGCGTCTGGCTCCGGGACAAAATGGCTGTCGGACTCTATGAACAAAACAGTGTGTTAACATGGCAAAGGTAAATTCCTAAAGGAAAAAAACTTTATACGTTTAAACAAAAGGCCCAGTGACAAACTGCGATGCATACGACCCAGTAATTTTGTATAGACCCGAACATTCGACTGCTGTTCAGCGCCCTGAGATGACTTCTGTTGTGACTTGGAGCTATATAAATAAACTGAACTGAATTGAATTGCTCCCTTCTGCAGGTGCTGCCACAGCAAGTCAAAGCCAAAAGTCCAAGTTTCTTTATTTGTCATACGCACCACATGTGGTGGAACAAAACTGTGTACACAGGGTCCCTCAAGTGAACTCACTTAATATTTGGTAGTTTTACGTCAGATGTCCTTCCTGACGCAACCTGGACTCAAACTTGCAGCCCCAGGCTTACAAGGATTTAACCACTGAGCCACTGCGACCTTTGTACTGTATAGAATTCAACAGCATTTTAAAAAAGCAGACAGACTGGAAATGTTTATTCCAACAATAATTTAAGGTAAAACAAAAATTCAGTTATGAAAAACAACTGCATCAAACTAAATGTCATATTTTGTTCATCATTATCATGTTGATTCCCACTAGTTTGACTAATATACAGTTTTGTTGCATTCTCTTTTCCTGCAAGCATTTCTGAAAACATGCAAATGCAATGCAAGTGTGAAAAAATTGTGATACTTGATGAGATCAACTCATGTTTTGTCCTCCTTGACCTCACTGCAGCCTTCAACACTGTGGACCATAGTATCCTCCTCCACCGTCTTCATGTGGAGGTCGGTCTCTGCGACACAGTCCTGGACTGGTTCAAATCTTTCCTCTCCAATAGGCTGGAATGTGTTAGTCTTGGCAACGCCACGTCCCAGACAGTTTGTGTCTCCTGTGGTGTCCCTCAGGGGTCGGTTCTGGGGCCCCTGCTGTTTTCCCTTTACATGCTGCCTTTAGGTCAAATTATTAATCAGTTCAACATTTCTTTTCACTGTTATGCCGACGATACACAGCTTTACATCAGGACTGGAGCATCCTCATCTTCCACCTTGTCATCTCCATCTTCACTCACTGCCCTCTCTGCCTGCCTGGAGGCAATTAGGGCATGGATGAATCAGAACTTTCTTCAATTAAACTGCTCCAAGACTGAGGCCATACTGATTGGCACCCCTCACCAGGTACAAACATCTCCTATAACAAGACTTTCCTTTTCTGGACAAGACATCCCCCTCTCCACCTCTGTTACTAATCTTGGAATAAAAATGGACTCCAATCTTACATTTGAAAATCACATTAAGCATCTGTTTAAAACTTGCTTCTTCCATCTTCGAAACATCTCCAGACTTCGCCCATCCCTAACTTTTTCCGATGCTGAGAAGCTCGTCCATGCTTTTGTCTCCTCCAGGCTCGACTACTGCAACTCCCTGTTTATTGGAATCCCTGGCAAAAACCTTCAGAAACTTCAATATATTCAAAACAGTGCAGCAAGGATCTTGTTGAGAGTTCGTAAATTTGAACATATTACACCCATTCTCCATAACCTTCATTGGCTTCCTGTCGCCTACAGAATTCAGTACAAAACTGCTCTCATTACACATCAATGCTTACACGGAACTTCACCAGATTATCTGAAGGATATTCTTATTCCATACTCATCCACCCGTTCGCTGCGGTCACAGAACAGTAATCTCCTTCACATTCCGAGAACCAAATTAAGGACCATGGGAGACCGGGCTTTCAGTGTGGCTGCCCCCCGCCTGTGGAACTCTCTTCCTGACTGTCTGAGAGCCCCACAGTCTGTGGTTGACTTTAAGAGCGGCTTGAAGACCTTTCTTTTCAACCGAGCATACTCTACCTCCTCATGATTCTACTTTTGATCTTAGCTGATACTGTTATTGATTTTAATTGTTTTATTATTTGTTTTATTGACATTTAATTCTGTTGCACCTTGTAGCACTTTGAGATTTTCATTAATGAAAAGTGCGTTATAAATTGAATTCATTATTATTATTATTATTAAAATGTTGACAACATTCTCCATGTGCTGGTTGTGGACGTTCATATTACAGATCTAATTGTTCCATATTTTCCTAACAGAGCACTTGGCTCTCAGACTGCAGGTTTACTTGTGGTTCCTAGATTTTCCAAAAGCAGAATGAGAGGAAGATCTTCCAGTTATCAGGCTCCTCTCTTATGGAAGCAACTTCCAGTTTCTGTCTGTGAGGCTGACACATTGTCCAGGCTTAAACCTTTCCTTTTTGATAAATCCTATAGTTAGGGTCGGCTTGGGTTTCCTGAGCTGTCCCTTAGTTATGCTGCTATAGGCTTAGACTGCTGGGAAGACAAACTGACCACATTTCTTCACTATGCTACTGTCTTTACTTACTCTGCAGTCTCTCATCCTGAGCAAGCACAATGGCAACAGTGGAAAGAAAAAAAAAAACTTTGAAAAGGAAGAAACCTCCAGCAGACTGCAACGAAGTGAAGATTAAACTTGTTCGCTGGCTTCCTTAGATAGAGCACTTACTAATTGGCTTTTATGTATCGGTATGTGAATGTTCCTGTAAAATGCCCTGAGGCAACTTTGTTGTGAATTGGCACTATATAAATAAAGTGAACTGAATTGAATTTAGAGGACTGGCTGTCCATTTGATTGACAGATGTTCATTTTCTTAAATGTAGCTTATGTCTGTAATTATTATATATTTTTTATCCTTTGTGACATCAATACATTTTCTACATATTGTGCAGCCTTAATGTTTTTACCTTTATGTATTTAAGTTGGGGCTTTGAATGAGTCATTTGAACAGTACTTTTCCAGAGAGCAATGATTATACAGCATACTGTACAACTATTTGTCCTAGATCTTCAGTGAGTTCCTGGGACTTGCCCGTTGTTCTGTTCCGAGTATTAAGCAGTCCATGGACTGCTGTCAAGCAAATACTTTACATGCTGGCAAAGAGAAACTACCAGCTGCAGTCAATCACAATCACTAGCATGAAGTTAATCAAGTTAAAGGACATCAGTGTCTTCAGTTCCACTTCTTAAATTTTTTTTTTGGTGAATGCATTTGAGCATGTTTATAGAAATTAAACCCAGTGTGGGTTAGACAGATTAAAACCCGTGCATTTCATTCTCATTATCAAAATCACTAAAGTTTTATTTGGCATAATCATTACACTGGATAAAGAAGTTCAAATTATTTATTAAAAGCCAAAATGAACATGACAGTCATGCCTATGACGAGTGGATGTTGATTTATGTATTTGCCACAATACTCAAATAAGATTAACAATACAGCAAAGCACAGACTGTATAACAAAGACTGAAATTGATTTCTAGTTATAAAATACAGTAGTCTTCTGTCCACGGCTTTATTTTCATGTCCAGCAGGGGGCGACACCTGTAGTTTTGACTGAAATGTGCTGCACACTAGTAGATCCAGACAAAAACTAACATGCTAAACTCACTCACTAACAGTATGCTGTATTCTTACTGCAATCACAATCAACATTGCTTTTTTGTTTGTCACAGTTATTTGATATTCATTCATTCATTTAACCTTTATTTATACAGGTTAGTCTGGTCTCACTGAACCTCAAGGACTCGTTTACAAAAAAACAGTTTAAACAAAGAATGCAGATGAGGTACAAACAACAATAGACAATCTTATAAAAAGCATATAAGTATATATATATGTGAATATATAAAGTAACTGTGATTATCTGCAAAGATAAATAGCAGCAGCAGCTAGCTCTAGCACTTCCAGTTTGCCCTGGAGCACTTCCACAGGAGTGTAATGATATTTGAGTCAGTTATAAAATGTCATATAAAACTGACTATGATATAGAGGTTTATAAACTAGTGTTCTCAAAAACTAAAGTTCTAGACACACAAGTTGTTCTAAAACAATCTGCATAAGATTAGACTCACTCATACTAGTTGTTAGCTTGTGAGTCTGGTCAGAATTAAACTAACTCTACAAACTGAGACTGTACAAAGAGCTATCTAGAACACATATGTTATTAATTGCTCATAAACTTTCTACAGATCTCCACTTCAAAAGCTTCAAACTATTCCTTTAAATATTAACGGGTTATGAAAGTGGCATTCAAATAACCAGGGAAGGACTAAAAACATGTAAGTTGCATGTATGTTGTATCTCACATAAAACTGCATTATATTACGGCGAGAGGTAGAAATATACAGTACGAGACACAGATGATTTTCCTGCTAAATTTAAAATATTTTAGCTCAGATGGAGTGAGACATTCTGCAGCTGCACCTCTCCGTACACTCTGTGGTAGTTCTTGTTTGAGAACGGCATTATCTTGGGATCAGCTGTGGAGGTAAACAGTGTAGGAGGCTGTAATTACCACCAAAAAACCCACCTCCCTCAACCCGTCCCACTCTGCTCCACTCCCGAGCAGCAGCCCCCACGCTGCTGCTGCTGCTCCCACGCCATTCCTCACAGCAGCAGCTCTGAAGTACATTGTTGTTTATTTACAGATGAACCTTTATCACCTTGACGTCATGTAACCGATGAGAAAATTGTACAGAATGAAGCAGGAAGTTAGAGCGAAAAATTAAGAACAGGACAAAAGGCAGGAAATATAAAAAGAAAGGAAAAGACATCAAGGCTGAAAAAGTAAAACAAAAAAAGGTAAGACAGATGGACAATCTGAGCAGGGACGTGAAGGAAAACAGGAAATATCTCCTCGCCTTCACATTATCTCTCTCTTTCTTCAAAGTAGTGGTTGATCTTATTCTATTTCAGTACAATCTAAACAATTCTCATTTGTGCAATCAGTGAGATTTATTCTAATCTCAATCACACACTTTTCCCACACACGTACAGATTAAAACAGAAGTGCCAGAAGATAAGTGAGTGCTAAATAGACACATGATCAAAACAGTGCTAAATCTGTTCAGTTCTCATCATTGCTTTGCACTGGTGTTCATGCTTTTCAGAGTCATCGCTGAGGTGACGGCGTTAAGCGTTAAGGAGTGATAATGGGTGTACTGGTGGTGACACACTAATTAGAAAAGGAGAAGGGAGGATGAGCTGTTCCCTCATGTTCCTGAAAAAGAAGCAGAGCTGGAGCAAGCCTCCTGAGAGCTGATAGGAGACTGTCTATATTTGGGAGGGACGGCTTCTGTGACAGCAAGATGATGGGAAAAAAAATACAGAGCTGAACAATCACCTGCTGCCCATAGGTTAAGATGACCCACAAGGCCTCAGTTTCAAAACTAAAGCCTTGTGGGTCATTTAGGGCAGCAGGGGGGTGAAGAAATACAAAGTCAAGTTGGAGATGGTGCATCTTCTCTTTGAGTTTCCTGTAGAGCTTAAGAGCTAGAGCAGGGGTGTTCAGACTTTTTCAGCATGCAAGCTATTTTTGAAATGATCAAGTCAAAGTGATCTACCTACTACATGTATAAGGCCCCGTTTACACAAAAACAACCTGTGGAAACATTAGTGATTTTTCAATGTTTATTGGGGGTAATAAACGAAAAATAATCTGGTTTACATGAAAAATGCTGTAGTTTTCATGTCAGTTGGGTTGCCAGATAAGAAATTATGAACTATAGTACTGTACTGTGGCTTTCAAATGATAGTATTTTGACCTAAACTGTTGTGTTTGCTGAGTAAAGATGTTCTAAGATTCAATTCCATCCATCCATCCATCTTCTTCCGCTTATCCGGGGTCGGGTCGCGGGGGTAGCAGCCTAAGTAGGGAGGCCCAGACTTCCCTCTCCCCAGCAACTTGGAGCAGCTCCTCTGGGGGAATCCCAAGGCGTTCCCAGGCCAGCCGAGAAACATAGTCCCTCCAGCGTATCCTGGGTCTTCCTCTGGGTCTCCTCCCGGTTCAAAGATTCAATTCAATTCAGTTTATTTATATAGCGCCAATTCACAAAAGAAGTAATCTCAGGGCACTGAACAGACAATTATTTTTTTAATGTCATGCTGCGATCTACCAGTACTACCTCAGAGATCTACCAGTAGATCGCGATCTGCGTAATGAGCACCCCTGAGCTAGAGACTCACCTCTGCGGGCCCGTCCCTCTTCTGCAGACGCGTAGCGAGGGAGCGTAGGTTTCCAGTCTGCTTCTGCAGGCCGACTCCTCCTGCCATCTTCTGACGGTGCCTTCTGCAGCCCCGGCCTCCTCTGCCCGTTTTCTGGGTGAAGTCTGCCCCCACGCCTGCCCTCCTCCATCTGACCATGGGTCTGACCTTGCCAGGCTAGGTTAGACTTCCACTCCGCGTCCCCATGCGGACGTGCCCCCATCCCTCCACTTCTCCGCCCTTCCTCATGAAGTCCTGTGCTCCTGGAGCTCACGGCTCCACGGCGGTCTCCGTTTGACGGCGAGTGGCCCCAGCGCTCTTCTGGCTGGACGCGCCTCGCAGTGTTCATTCTAAAGTCAGACTCCCCAGGGAGTTTGTTTGGGTTAGACGGACTTCTGCTGGAGCTAATGACTCCCGATCCTCCTCCACCAACCCCGACAGGGAGGGTGTGACCATTCTTCACATAAGATGGTTTCACATTTTGTGCATCGCCATCTGAAAAATACAAGCAACTGGTGAAATGCACAACTCAAGAATGGCATGTGTTTTGCCAGTGTCCCCTGTCGCTGAGGAATCTGAACAGTAAATGTTTGTAGTGTTTGAGATCAGGGTTTTTCTGGACAGGAACTTAACAGGGGATGCAAGTGGAGCCTAATAATAATAATAATAATAATAATGTCTATTCCTGTCATCTGCGTATGTTTCCCATACACAGACGAAATTCGTCTCTGCATTTAACCCAACCACCTACCAGGTGGTGCAGTGAGCAGCCCGAAAGCGCCCGGGGAGCTGGAGAAATAGGTGTGCACTCATAGACACCCCAAGCTGGGTAGTGGCCGGGGCGCGAACCCGCGACCTTCGGATCCGTAGTCAAAAGCCCTGTTTTTGGTGCAAGATATTCAAGTGGATAGAAGTTAAACTGTGTACCGTATAGGACAGAGACAGTACTTTTATTTACTGGTATATTTTATTTATTTATTTAGTTGACAACCAAAAGCAATGATGGAGCCAGTGGGTGGGCAGTGGTGGACTTAGCTACCATAGACAACATTTTAGCCACCCCACGTGCCACTGAAACAATTGGGGGAACTATGCTTTTAAGTAATATAAAGAAAGTAATGTTGTATTATTGTAGTAGTACCGGTAGTATTATTGTAGAAAGTATAGTTTCCTCAAATGATTGGGTGATTCATGGCATATATTTATGGTGTTGGCTATCTTGAATACTTGTTAACCCAATTTTCTTCTATACTGACCTTTTCTACACCTAAATGCAGTCACACATCAAAATGGTAAACGGTAAAGTTCTTATTTTTGCATACAGCTCACAATGTATGCAAATATGGTGGCAGTCATCTTGCATTTTGATGTGGCAACCCAATTTTTAAAAGGGACATTTCTTATGACTAGATGCAACCACACACCAAAACAGAAGTAAGTACAGTATCTCACTTATCAAGTTTTCATGCTCAGAACATGCATGGATGGACAGACTGACAGATAATATTTACAATTCCCCCTCTTTGCTCTGCGACATGTGACAAAAAGATCATGTTGAACAAAGATAAAAACAACAAAGACTTGTTAGGTAGATAACTTGAGTAACTGGCAATTTATAAAGTGTGTGAAGGCATTGTATTAGAATAAGATTTTATTCACAATTTGATTTTAATCTGGACCTGAATTGGATTTATGATTTACACTTATTTATTACTTTTGTACAGTGCCTTGAGATGACTTTGCTGTGAACTGGAGCTATATAAATAAAACTGAATTTAAACAAAGCAAAGAAAATTAGATACATAAGATTTAGAACATGTCCAGATTCTAAATTTATGATTAATCAACATGTTACATGATAAATGGGCCTTGAATGGGTGTGGTAAATATACTAGCAAACACCAGGGATCAAACACTTAAAAACTTCAGTAACAATGAAAGTAATGCAAAGTAAAAATGCTCATCAACATGTTATTGTAAAAATTATTATTATATACTGTGTATATATATATATATATATATATATACAGGTGACCCCCGAGGTACGAACGAGTTAGGGACCTAAGAACGGTTCGCAGCTCGATTCTGCCGTAGCTAGGGGGTGAAAATTATTTAAAAAAAAATTTTTATCATGCTAACGGAGCGCGCGCACACATTTAAGCATGTACAGTAGTGTACTGTAATGTTAAACATTGCTATTCACATTTACAGAATAAATAAAAATATACAGTATTTTCTTACTTTGAGATGGTCAAAGCCGACATCTTAGGTTGCCATGCGTTGATTGTTTTCGGGCCGAGCAGCGCGGGGGCCGGCAAGCCACCGCAGCTGCTCCAGACCTGTGTTAGCTAGCTGGCTAGCTTCTGCTAGCCAAGCCATGAGCTGGTGTTGGAGCGGCGGCGCGATCAATCTGCAGCTCCTGCTCCAGCCTGAGACGTCCACAGAGCTCACAGAGCGATTCCAGCTAGTAATTAATCCATATGATGCGATCCTGGTCACAAGTGTTCAAAAGGCCGGCTCCCGTGTTAGCTCCCGTGTTAGCTTCTGGAGCTAGCCAGGCCGGAGGTGTAGCAGGCCGGCCGGAGGTCTTCGCGCGGCGGCCTGGCACGATCAGCGATAAATCCGCTGCTGCCTGAGACATCCACAAAGTTCACAGAGACGTTTCCAGCTCGTAATTAATCCATATGAAGCCATCCTGGTCACCAGTCTTCGGCCGGCTCCCGGCGCCGGCAGCTAACCTAAAATGGCGTCCGGTGTTCTACATTAATTTGTGACCGTCTAAACTGGAGACCTTCAAAGGCCCCCGTGACTGAACCTAAAATGGCGTCCGGTGTTCTACATTACAGTAATTTGTGACCGTCTAAACTGGAGACCTTCAAAGGCCCCCGTGACTGAACCTAAATGGCGTCCGGTGTTCTACATTAATTTGTGACCGTGTAAACTGAAGACCTACTTCCTGCTGCCCAAGATTGCTCAAAAATGATCAGAAATGATCATTTTTATCATAATTATTATTTATAAAGCCTTTAAAACAACCACAGCTGCAACAAAGTGATGTACACATGAAATTAAGAACATTTAAACAAAAAAAAAAAAAAAAAAAAAAATTTTTTTTTTTTAATACAGTAATTTCATATTTTTATTAAATATGATACGTTCGTAGGTCCCGTTGTTCGTAGGTCGATGGAGTCGTAACTAGGGGGTTTGCTGTATATATATATTATGGCTATTATTCTCTTGCTGTGTCAAATGTGTCTGCAAATATATAGGCAGAACGCTTTAAATTTTGTAATTTTTTTTTGTTAAACGTGTCAGTTCTGGAATCCCTAAACCAAAATTGCTAAAGAAAAATAGGAACTGCAGAGCTGCAAGTACAAGACCTGCGTTTTATCTGCACAGAAGGAAAGCATGTTCTGTTAATTAGGTCAGACAAGATGCATGTAAATGATCATACCATACCATACCATACCAGCTTTATTTATAGAGCACTTTAAACACCTACAGGACCAAAGTGCTGTACACACAACAAAACAATCACAATCAGGTAATAAAATTATTAAAATAAATAAGAGTCACACAATAAAAGTTGAGGAATCGTACAATCAGATAAAACAAGCGACTAAAATTATTAAAAGTCAACATCGCAGATGGTGTCATAGGCCAGGGAGAAGAGATGGGTTTTAAGAAGAGATCTAAAAACAGACAGGGAAGAGGCCTGTCTGATGTTCAAGGGAAGGTTGTTCCACAGTCAGATCAGGAGAAGTTCATGTGAAAATGGAGCCACTGGAAGCCTAAAGTGACAAACGAAAGCATATTTTTCCATGTCTCTGATTAATAATGTGCCAAAACTCATGCATGGTGGTTATACTCTAATGAAATTATTATTATTATTATTTTCAGAAACTGTGTTGACTTTTTCTAATTTACATATCTCTTTATCAGGCATAAACAGCTTTGATCACATGTGCATGCATGGTTTGAAAATGTGTTAAGTTGTGCATATCAACATCACACGTTTATCTATAAATAGCATGTATGTGTGGGGAAAAGATGTTACTCTCTCAATGGGCTGCCATCTTCCTGCATGAGTAATAGGTTGTTAATAGCTTTTGCAATATAATTTTAACAAATGGGGGCTCGTCCGGGATTTTTTTGATCTTTTAAAATTTTAAAGACATATGTGTGTAAGGGAAGTAGTGATAGGTATTTTTTTTAATGTTTTTACATTTTAAAGACAGCTGTAACAAAAAGATAAAAGGAATATACAAAATATGTCAATAAGTGAAGCCCTAAAGACATATTCAGTTTGTTGGAGTGATGAAGAAACAGCTGTAGGTTTAATAAATGAGTTTCTGGAACAGCAGGGACCACAGAATGCTTGCACACATCCATCTCTAAGCTATTTTGCTGCAAGACATAATTTGTTCCACTTTCCCTGAGCTCCACAGAGTGGCATGTAATTTTTAACAGATATTGCATTGTTTAGAAAATTAGCAAGCAAATTGGCTTATTTTAAAAGACATCTTAGATACCTGTTGTAATGTGATGACTTATAGTACAGCGAATGTGTGGAAAACATTGCCACTGGGCTGCCAGTGTCAGAAACATCACAAAGAGAGAAGAATAAAAGAAGGCTTCTTACTGTTGTCTGGGACCTCCTTAAGCACTCCTTGTTCTATAAGCTCCTGTCGTGTACGCCTTGTCGACATTTTCCTCTCAAGTTCTGCCATTAACAAACAGAATATACACAGGTTTTAAATATCTGTGGTCACAAAAATGCAATGTCCTTAGTGTTTGTTGTCCTACAGCTGCCAAAAGCATTAAAGGGGCCAGGAAAGATTGCAACATTCATGCAAAAGCACAAACACGGAGGAATGCTGATGAAAGTTGAATCTAGTGAAACTTAGTGAGAATAAAGGGTGTGGAGTCCACTCATACTACAAACACAAACAGTTAACAATACAAACCTTCAGATGTTTCCTTGAACTTCTCGCTGCTTTTCTTCTTACGCCACTTCCAGGGTTTGAAGATTTTGCCAAAAGTGGAAAACTTGCCTTTACGCTTTGGGGTATCATCCCCTGTGCTGCTCCCCTCTCCCACCATTGTGCTGTGGTGCTGCTCAGATTCATCATCTAAAACAATAGGTTTAATTGATTAATAAAAAATTTCAGGACACCGTAGGCAAAAAAAAAAAAAAAAATCAAGGTCAAGTTTCATCAGCAGAAGCCATATTCTGGCAATTGTTATTTCTAATTAAAATGAGCTTTTCTGCCTTTGTAAAAACAGCCTGGCTCATCAAGGTTGTTATTATCAATGACAGTTAGTTCTCATTTACTGAATGCATTGGCAGGGTGATACCGAGTACTCATGGACACCTTTGCATGGCTACAGCGAACAGAAGAGGTCTGATACTGGCTTTCAGCCAGGTTTTCTTGTTGTCAAGTGCTCACATTCCTTTGCTAGATGGACTAGAGCCTTATCAGCCTTTCAGCCCTCTCTGCCTCTGTTGAGATGAAGGGCATACACAGATGCAGTCATAAGCAGCAGAAAAACGCTGTCAGTGCAGACACATGCTAACAGTCAGGAAACAAGACCTTTTCAAGGAGCGCTGATCATTAAGTTGTCACTGAGGCTGGAAGTTGTCCATTAGACAGCATTCTGCAGTGATGGCTAAATATTCTGAGATCCATGATTGACAGAAGCTCTGACAGAGTGCTGAGCTTGAGAAGAATTTGGACATTAGCCCTGTGGTAAGAGCCGCTGCATTCAGCAGACACAATATTTACAAATGGAAAAAGAACGGACGCTGATTTAAAACATCCAGCCAGGATGTCTGGGCGTCAGTAGTGTCTGATTCCCAGAACAATATGCTCTCAAACAGTAAGGAACACAGGAGCACAACAGCAGCATTAATATGATTTCTACAAAATGAATCTTCAATTCAATTCACATATCAAGTCAGTGTTAGCGAGGAGCAGCAGCCCTGAAGCTTGTACAGTCTAATATCGCACAAAAGGACATTTAGTACGGTCAATGTTGCAATCCTTTTTGTAGGGGAACTACTTTGCTGTTCAGCAAGGCTAACAGAGTTTAGAACTCTGACTGACTGTACAACTCAGATTTTTTTGATAGTCAAGGTTTTTATCACCATTTCAACCATATAGTATACTGTACATGTATATGTGAAACAGTACATGAAGATATAAGACAATATTCCACCAGAACCAAGATAATACAGAACATTAATCCACAAAGATGGAGTTAAGATTACAGGTTGACCCATATGGATTGTTTTTTATGGCTGATGTCTTTAGAAATTAGGGTAGCTGAATGCTGATAAACAATACAGACTTTTTTCCCCTCCATTTTAGACCAGACCAGTTACCTTTTTACATTTAACAAGAACATAATATAAATCCCTAAACTTAAATAAACAAGCATTTACCAGTAATAATACTTAGAAGAACTTGGACACTAAAGAATATATAGAAAACATACTGGCTTAAAAAAATGTTGGTTGCATTGAGCTGGTTGTAGCAGCTTCTTCTAAACGATCATTTTCCTACAAACCGGATTCCAAAAAAGTTGGGACACTAAACAAATTGTGAATAAAAACTGGATGCAATGATGTGGAGGTGCCAACATCTAATATTTTATTCAGAATAGAACACAAATCACAGATCAAAAGTTTAAACTGAGAGAATGTATCATTTTAAGGGAAAAATATGTTGTTTCAAAATTTCATGGCGTCAACAAATCCCAAAAAAGTTGGGACAAGTCCATTTTTACCACTGTGTGGCATCCCCCCTTCTTCTTACAACACTCAACAGACGTCTGGGGACAGAGGAGACCAGTTTCTCAAGTTTAGAAATAGGAATGCTCTCCCATTCATGTCTAATACAGGCCTCTAACTGTTCAATCGTCTTGGGCCTTCTTTGTCGCACCTTCCTCTTTATGATGCACCAAATGTTCTCTATAGGTGAAAGATCTGGACTGCAGGCTGGACATTTCAGTACCGGATCCTTCTCCTACGTAGCCATGATGTTGTGATTGCTGCAGAATGTGGTCTGGCATTATCTTGTTGAAAAATGCAGGGTCTTCCCTGAAAGAGATGACGTCTAGATGGAGCATATGTTGTTCTAGAACCTGAACATAGTTCTCTGCATTAATGGTGCCTTTCCAGACATGCAAGCTGCCCATGCCACAAGCGCTCATGCAACCCCATACCATCAGTGATGCAGGCTTCTGAACGGAGCGTTGATAACAACTTGGGCTATCCTTGTCCTCTCTGGTCCGGATGACATGGCGTCCCAGTGTTCCATAAAGAACTTCAAATCGTGACTCATCTGACACAGAACAGTCTTCCATTTTGCCACACTCCATTTTAAATGACCCCTGGCCCAGTGCAAACGTCTGAGCTTGTGGAGCTTGCTTAGAAATGGCTTCCTCTTTGCACTGTAGAGTTTCAGCTGGCAACGGTGGATTGTGTTCACTGACAATGCTTTCTGGAAGTATTCCTGAGCCCATTCTGTTATTTCCTTGACAGTGGCATTCCTGTTTGAGGTGCAGTGACGTTTAAGGGCCCGGAGATCACGAGCATCCAGTAGAGTTTTACGGCCTTGACCCTTACGCACAGCGATTGTTCCAGATTCTCTGAATCTTTTGATGATGTTATGCACGGTTGATGATGATAACTTAAAAGTCTGCTATTTTACGCTGGGTAACACCATTCTGGTATTGCTGCACTATCTTTCTGCGCAACAATGATGGAATTGGTGATCATGGTGGAATTGGTGATTCCATCTTGGCTTCTGAGAGATACTGACACTCTGAGAAGCTCTTTTTATACCCAATCATGTTGTCAATTGACCTAATTAGTGGAAATTGGTCTTCCAGCTGTTTGTTAAATGCTCAATTTCCTTTTTCCAACCACTTATTGCTACTTGTCCCAACTTTTTTGGGATTTGTTGACACTGTGAAATTTTGAATCAACATATTTTTCCTTTAAAATGTTACATTTACTCAGATTAAACTTTTGATCTGTCATCTATGTTCTATTATGAATAAAATATTGACATTTGCCATCTCCACATCATTGCATTCAGTTTTTATTCACAATTTGTTTAGTGTCCCAACTTTTTTGGAATCCGTTTTTTTTTTTACTTGGTAATCAGTTAAGTATGCACAGGCGTGGCCGATAGTCATCAATTTAAAAAGTAGCAAATATTAGCCAATTGATCAGTTTACCTATACGGTAGTCAAGACCGCCCTATAGGTATTGAAATGCCAAGTTGAGAGTATTTAAAAGAGCTACAGAAATCAAATACATTTTGAAAGTGAATGTCAATAGCATATTTAGCCCTAACTGCTGCAAAGTTGGGTGTGTTCCAACTATAGGGGGATCACACTCTTAAGCCTCCCTGGTAAGGTCTATTCAGGGGTTCTGGAGAGGAGGGTCCGTCGGATAGTCGAACCTCGGATTCAGGAGGAGCAGTGTGGTTTTCGTGCTGGTCGTGGAACACTGGACCAGCTCTACACCCTCAACAGGGTCCTGGAGGGTGCGTGGGAGTTTGCCCAACCAGTTTACATGTGCTTTGTGGACTTGGAAAAGGCATTCGACCGCGTCCCTCGGGGGGTTCTGTGGGGGGTACTCCGGGAGTATGGGGTACCAGGCCCATTGATATGGGCTGTTAGGTCCCTGTACGACCGGTGTCAGAGCTTGGTCCGCATTGCCGGCAGTAAGTCAGGCTCGTTTCCGGTGAGAGTTGGACTCCGCCAAGGTTGCCCTTTGTCACCGATTCTGTTCATAACTTTTATGGACAGAATTTCTAGGCGCAGCCAAGGTGTTGAGAGGATCCATTTTGGTGGCCTTAGAATCACTTCTCTGTTTTTTGCAGATGATGTGGTCCTATTGGCTTCATCAGATCGTGATCTACAGCTTTCGCTGGAGCGGTTTGCAGCCGAGTGTGATGCGGCCGGGATGAGGATCAGTTCCTCCAAATCCGAGGCCATGGTCTTGAGCCGGAAAAGGGTAGCATGCCCTCTCCGGGTCGGGGATGAGGTCCTGCCCCAAGTGGAGGAGTTTAAGTATCTCGGGTCTTGTTCACGAATGAGGGAAAACTGGAGCGTGAGATCGATAGGCGGATAGGTGCAGCATCCGCAGTGAAGCGGGCGCTGTACCGGTCTGTCGTGGTGAAGAGAGAGCTGAGTCGAAAGGCAAAGCTCTCAATTTACCGATCGATCTACGTTCCCACCCTCATCTATGGTCATGAGCTTTGGGTTGTGACCGAAAGAACGAGATCTCGGATACAAGCGGCTGAAATGAGTTTTCTCCGCAGGGTGTCTGGACTCTCCCTTAGAGATAGGGTGAGAAGCTCAGTCATCCGGGAGGGACTCGGAGTAGAGCCGCTGCTTCTCCACATCGAGAGGAGCCAGTTGAGGTGGCTCGGGCATCTGGTTAGGATGCCTCCTGGACGCCTCCCTGGTGAGGTGTTCCGGGCATGTCCCACCGGGAGGAGACCCAGAGGAAGACCCAGGACACGCTGGAGGGACTATGTTTCTCGGCTGGCCTGGGAACGCCTTGGGATTCCCCCAGAGGAGCTGCTCCATGTGGCTGGGGAGAGGGAAGTCTGGGCCTCCCTACTTAGGCTGCTACCCCCGCGACCCGACCCCGGATAAGCGGACGAAAATGGATGGATGGATGGATGCTGCAAAGAGACTGTTAACTGTTTACAAGATTTGTTGCTAAATGGCTTCGTACTAATAATGTACTGAACCAGCAAAAGTCAGTGCAACAAGTTTACATGACTTTGATCTTATGGCTCAGAAGTTGAAAGGTCTGGAACCTCTGATACCGAATTTCCAATACAGACTTAAATAAACAAGCATTTACCAGTAATAATACTTAGAAGAACTTGGACACTAAAGAATATATAGAAAACATACTGGCTTAAAAAATGTTGGTTGCATTGAGCTGGTTGTAGCAGCTTCTTCTAAACGATAATTTTCCTACTTGGTAATCATTTAAGTATGCACAGGCGTGGTCGATAGTCATCAATTTAAAAAGTAGTAAATATTGGCCAGTTGATCGGTTTACCTATAGTCAAGACTGCTCTATAGGTATTGAAATGCCAAGTTGAGAGTATTTAAAAGAGCTACAGAAATCAAATACATTTTGAAAGTGAATGTCAATAGCATATTTAGCCCTAACTGCTGCAAAGAGACTGTTAATTGTTTACAAGATTTGTTGCTAAATGGCTTCGTACTAATAATGTACTGTACTGAACCAGCAAAATTCAGTGTAACAAGTTTACATGACTTTGATCTTATGGCTCAGAAGCTGAAAGGTCTGGAAACCTCTGATACCGAATTTCCAATACAGACTTGCTCATTTATGACACAAGACAATACTGGAGCAAATGTGTGCGAACACTGCAAGACAATTTTCACATCACAAGAAAGGGCAGACAGACCAAGAGTCGAGTAACGTTAATTACTTCAGGCTACATGTAGGTAAAGTAAAGTATGAGAAATTTATCCAAATTAATTATCTAATGCAAGTTCAACAAATGCATTCCTTCCATACCTGGAAGAGGGGTGTTAAGAGTCCAGCTTCCATGATAGCGGGACCTAAAACAGCATGCCATAGAGAAGCTGAGAGCATTCGGTACATTAAAAAAACGCCTACGTGTACCAAAGAAATCAATATCAATTTGAAGAGGATGAAAAAGCAGATGAGTAAGTTCCAAGGTAAAGCTACAAGAGAGAACGCTCGGGTTCAACAGACAGGTCCAAACCATGGTAATCCATCTTATCTCAAAGAGGTAGGAATCTGAGAATTCAGACCAGCTGCCATAACATCCAGATTAGGCTTTGCTTGAAGCTACGTCTCTGTGTTCAAGGTTCTCATGCAGCGCAGACTGTCCGGTACAAAACACCTCTTGTAGAGGGGCTCAAATGAGCCAGCAAATCAGGATAAGAGCTGGCCTGAACACAAACAGAGCACTGCGGAGATGACGATTACAGAGGAATCCAGGCATCCATTGGAAAAAAGATAACTGACAATATCCTTAGACTTGGATGCCAGCCAATGAAACTTGATCAGAAAATGTGTCCATCCAATATCGTAAAACTGTTAAAAATTACAAAAGAACCTTAATGTTCAACTCAATTAAAACATTCAATAAAACTGTGGATCTACTCAAAATCATTCCTCAAAAATACAAAGAAAAAAGTCCATGCCCTTCATTTAGCTGTGGTAAGAGGAGGCTTGTAGTGTGGTGGCAGCTGTGTGTTACAGTGGGCTCAGGCATACAGGGGGATAAAAAGAGCTAGAAAGGAAGAAAAAGTACAGACGTTATT